>JAOTRO020000027.1:354980-367088 GCA_028566515.2 Pyracantha coccinea | reverse complement strand
TCCCAAGTTGGATTACATGTCATTGTTAGGAAAATATCTGGTCTTCCATACTTTTGAACCAAAGTCATTGCATCTTGGTACCTTTGATACATGTCACGGGGACTACCAACAAAAGATGATGGTAATATAGTCTTACAACGACCGATGTTTCCTGTAATCGTTTTGTTATAAATCATTAATAAGTCTGATTATATTTGTTTTGTTATAACTTATTAATAAGTCTCATTTGATATGACAGAACATGAAAATGAAGCATATATGTTATTGTATAAAGTGATAAGTTTTATACCTGCATTATTTTGTCCTACAATTAATGAGTCTTGTAGTCCTCGATAGAATTGAGATCGAATTATGTGTTGATTGTCACTCATCCATCTAATTTTTTGTGATTCGATCTTTACGTAGTTATCAACTACATATTGATGCAACCGATGACCACCACGAAGTAGAAGCGATTCGTCACATTCACGGATCTAAAATCATAAAAAAATTTCGCTCAACATAATATAATTTAAAAAATTAATATTATGTGTATAGAAATGAAGGTCTTCGGTTACCTGAAGAACATAAGAATAATAGTCACAACATGACACTTTTCTACGTTTGTTATTTCGAGTATTCACATCCCATCCATATGTTCCATAAGGTAATAATAATGGATATTGTAAAGGGTCATAGTAGCTGACACAATCTTTGATATTCTTAAGTTGACCATCTCTAGTTTGCACAATGATATCCCGACCTCTAATGTTTTCTGATCATTCACCACCTATTATGATTACAGCAACTTGAGATGCAGAAGGTAAGCAATATTGTTGTTGATTTGCAGGCTGCTCCTTGGTAATCAATCTGCAATTTTACAAATCTTGATGTTGTGCAAGGTGGTGAAATGTTTGCACAAATGGATTATATTGATTCAAGATTTCTTGGATTTTTTGAACGATATCTCTGTTTAGTGCTTTACTTTCTTTCATCAGGTTGTCTATTTCATAAGTTGTGTCGTGTCATATATATACATTTGTAGGAATCTCAGTTTACCATCTCCAACCGGCAAGAGACTTCCTATCTTATGATATATGGAACCTTGAGCACGAAAGGTATAAATACCACGTCTTCTTGTTGCTACGCTTTCATCAAAATGAACTCTCATTGAAGTGAAGGCAAAAATGTGGTTGTAAGCTCGTATATTCTGTCGAAAATGTTTTCCCTTGATAGATTGGTTGCAAAAAAGCTTAATCATTTCGGGAGGGGATGGCATTGTTGATAAGGCAAGCTTTCCTCACAAGCAACACATTTCAGAGGTTTCATGAAAGAACAAACGGGCATGACAATCTGGACATGTGGTTGGATTTGGCATGTAAGATCTTGGGACTCCCATGTTTTCATTAAAACTTCTAGCCTGATTACGACTTGCCCTTGCTCTCATAGTATGATGTTGAAGTGGAACTTCGTTGTTAGGTTGGATCTCATTTTCATTGATGAGAAGAAAATCATCTACTTCAAAAGAAAACAATAAATGTGTGTTATGAATTATAAAGCAAAATTGAATTTGTGTCTATTAGTATCCAAAAACTAATACCTTCACTCATGATGGGTGGATAAGCATGATTCACTGCAGCATTCGAGCAGAATGATTGCTCTATTATATATTCTATAATAATAAAATAGAATTGAAGAAATGTAATAAGTGGTCTTCATAGTAATGATAATATAGAGTAGTTTACGAGAGTACCATTATTAGTAAAATTCTGGTTAAATCCACCCTCAGGCAAGTGTGTCCGATTCAACCGAGCAAGTTGCCTTATATGAGTTAAGCGTATTGTTCTTGGAACTTGACTACAACAGCCTTCTCCAAATGGGACTATGTTGAGACGTTGAACATGATTGCTACTGTCTTCACCAAGCTGCACTATGTTAGGGCATTGAACTTCATCAGCATCAGCTTCAGCAAATGACACTATGCTTGAGTGTTGAATTTGTTGACCCCAATAATTGGATCTTCGTTTTGCTAAACATTCGTGCTTTTACTATTGATAAATATCTGTTGAGATTGAAGAATATTAGGGACCAATTAACTGCAGCTGGCAAGTTGATTTCTGATAATGACATTATAATTGCTGGTTTAGCTGGTCTGCCTAAAGAGTATTTTGTTATAAGAACTGTGATATTGGCTAGGGAGTCATCTATTACTTTAAAAGAGTTCGGGGCACAGTTATTGGGGGTTGAAAAGGAAATTGAGGGTGAAATAAATCTGTTGTCTCAGAACATGTCAGCTTTATATGTTAATGCTGTGAATTCATCTGGTGTTGGATTTGGTTCCACATCTAATTCTGCAGGGCACAATCATATTCCATCCATTACTGGAGGCACTATAACTCAGTCTACTTATAGTGGTACTGCCCAACCATACTTGCAGCCATTTCCTCATCAATATTCTCAACCATTTCCTTCTAATCCTTCAACATTTTATCCACCATCGTATGGCTTTAGTTTTATGGGTTACAATACTGGTCCGAGGAATCAATTTGGAAATAAACCTTTCAATGGTACAAGTTACAAAGGCAATAACAATTTTAAGTCAAACGGTGGTTATAAAGACAAATCGTTTAACTTTGGTGGTTCTCCTGGGTTTTAAGCTAATACTACAAGGCAGAATGGGTCCAATGCATGGTCTGAGAACACTGATACTAAGTCCAATGTGATTGTTGAGCGTCAGATATGTAATAAAAGGGGTCATACTGCAGTGAATTGTTTTCGAAGGAATACAAATATGGGATCTCTAGGGTTTGTTGTTGAATGTCAAATATGTAGAAAGAGGGGTCATTCTGCTCTGGAATGTTATCACAGAGGCAACTATACTTATCAAACACAACCACCACCACCATCCTTCAATGCTATGGCTGCACAACATTCAACATAATTCATTCCAAATGATGCTTGGATAATAGACTCTGGAGCTTCACATCACATCATTGCAGATGTCAACTTTCTCAATCAAGTTAAACCATTTCAAGGTTCTGAAACAATAATTGTTGGCAATGGCATAGGGTTGTCAATTGCAAATACTGGTTCCACAATTCTGAAAACTAAATCTAGTGATCTTATTCTTAATAATGTGTTGCATGTCCCAGATATTTCCAGAAGTTTATTATCTGTACAACAACTATGTGCTGATAATCATAGTTGGTTCATATTTGATGAAAGTGAATTTTTTGTGCAGGACAAGAAGACAAAGGAGATTCTGTACCAAGGAAAGAGTAAACCATGGCAACTGTTTCAAATTCCTGTAATCAAGTGTTCAAAAGGAGTTCAGTTTGTAGTTCAGTATTCAAGGTATTGGCCATTAAGATTCAAGGTAGATTATTTTTTATGATTGTGGGCCAAGAAACATGTTAAATCAGAATTGTTTTGTCCACATTTTCCATGTTCCTCACATGCCTTTCAGTAATAAGTGGGTGAGACTGTGAGACCAACTTTATTTGCAACTTCTGGCGTAATTTCCTTCACTCATTTTTCTCACCAACATATTATTATTATTGAGTACTTAATTTCAACTCCTATAAAAAGCCACCTTCAAATTCATTCCCTTTATCCCCAAATCCCCAGCCCTCACTCAACAATCTACTAGAAAACCCTAATCAACAATCTGCGACAAAACCCCATTTCTCTTCATCTCTTTCCAGAAGCACTTTGAGTAAAAAGCCACTTCCGTAACTTTCAGCTTGGAAGTAAGCAGCTGATCAGAGAGCAGGGAGTTAATTAAGAAGCCTTTTTGTTTGATCAATAATTGCAATGGCAAAGCAGATGCAGATGAGATTGTTGTGTTCTTGGATGGAGGTTGCACCTACAATTTTGATATCCCACAATAAGACTTCAACTTGTCCTGAATTGGAAACAATAACTGAAGAGTGGGATCTGGAGGCTGAGGAGAAAGACCTGCAGGAGTCCAAAAAATGAACATCTTCTTCTCATGTCACGGCTGTTAATATACATATATATATATATATATCTTCTTTTTTTCAGTTTTTGTGCGAGTTTGTAGAGGTTTGTGGACTTGGGTCGGACTAAAATTTTGAGATTATGTCCAAACAAATTAATAATAGTTTCAATGGCATTTGCTTCCATCTTATAAGTTACTTCTCAGGGAGAAACAAATGATGCCGTTGTTTTACAAGTTGTAATATTATGTTAGAATTTTCGAAGGGTTCATATTTATTCGTTAGATGTTGAGAGATGTAAAAGACGGGCAAGCGACACCTGCTAAAAAATTTAACATTCTTGAGGCACCCTCATGACTCACAGTCACAACTACTGTAGGTGTAACAATTACACATGAGAAGACTGTTCCTGCGCGAGAATATGAACATAGAGTAATTAGAGAAATGTGGAGCTAGTCATTTCTCTTTCAGTATTTAATAGTTAATACTCTTGCTATATTGGTTCTCTTTCTTTTGATAAAATGTAAGTAAAGCAAGTGGATTGCTTGGTTAGGGTATTTTTGTTCGATACACTGTTAGTTCTTGTTCAAACACTTCCCATTTTCTTAATATAAATTAGTGTAGAATATCGTTTATAGTAAAAAAAGAAAATGTGCAAGTAAAGGCATAATTGGAATTTTATCAAAAGGAATTGGCAAGGTGGATTTTCTAAAATCAAGTCACTTTTGTCACCCTTTCAACCTTAAAAACAAGAAGCCTCGCTTTGAATTCAAACCCGAACAATTGAAGTTTGAGTTCATATTTTGTGTTGGCATTACATCTATATATTATTTAAAGATGTCATTTCACGCATGATTTAGTATAAGTTCTAAAACAAATCTTAAAAACGTGTTCTAAAGGACACTACCGAAAGGTTTAATTTTAAATTTATCCAAAAACTTTCAACAAATTTTATTTAATAGTTAGGACAAAAACAATAATAAAATGTTAAAAGATATTGCACTAGTCCGACGAGAATCTACGGACGGATGCGCAGTCCCACTACGCCCAGGTCCAACATGTCCCATCAGCTTTCTCTCTTCATTTTTCACCCTAGCTTTCTATCTCATCTTTCCTCTTTCGTCTCTATCTCTTTCCTCTCTTTCTTTCTCCCTCTTTCCAATAAATAAAAGTTATTGAATGATTTTGGTTAAGAAAACGTTTGTAGGAACTCTTTTCCTTAAAGCTTCCAAATAAAAAAAAAGAGATACTATCCTTACACCAAAGGCTACACCTACATAATTTGATAAAGGTCCGAGATGAATAAGAAATTTTATGAGAATATATAGGATGTACATTATGAAAGTTTGGTTCAATAGATATTCACGTTAGGATTGTGCTATTCACCCATCTCATTTTACTTCTCACACATCCTTGTTAATTTTTTTGTCATTTATCTTATTCAATTCATTCAATTTGATAGCCGAAAATTAAAAGGAGTGTGGGAAGTGAAAATGAGTGTGTTTATAGCATTACCTTCACGTTAAAGTTTAAGTAGATTTATAACACTATGTCAGCAAAGAAAGTAATATTGTACAATCACGTACACACAATGGTTACAAAATCTTTGCTCTCAAAACTAAGAAACTCAGAAGCTCAAAAACCAATTTTCTTTTGTTGACAAATAGTAAAATACTTACCAAGAAAATTTTATAATATGCCATTAACTCGGAATAAATCACAATGAGCTATAATTTATTATCAACATTACTATAAATATATTATTCAGTCGAACTTGAAACCTGATCGTTGCATGTAAGATTGAATATAGCTTAACTAAACCGGGAAATTTCTACAATACTGTGAAAAGTTTAACTGCCTAATCCATATTGGTTCTTTTCCATTTTCTTAAATCACAGACTTCGCGAAGTTTCTCGGTTCCGCCCACCCTACCAGGTAAAGGACAGACGCCACCACAATAACAAGACAAAGTTCTGGACAAGGCTTTCCTTTTTCTGACACGTGTCTCAATATAAGCCATAACCTTATTTTATAGTTTTAGGTCGGAATTCTAATTTGGGATGTGATATCCACACATATTTTTTTTACTTCTTACATATCCTTCTAATTTTCAGCCGTCGGATTGGATAAATTGAAAATGATCAACATACAGAAATTAACAAAGGGTGTGAGAAGTAAAAAGGGGTATGTGGATAGTACACCCCTCCTAATTTCTCTAGTTCGTCTTCTACTTATTAATTGTATTAGGGTTTAATCAGGATAATGTTGATTAAGATCAGAATTAAACTCCATTAGAATGATTAATCTGGAAACAATGATTGCTGACGGCCAGAGCAGCAAAACGTGGCTGGATATGAGTGGTTGAGAGCAACAGCAGAGGGTGAGGTGGGTCTGAGTTGGAAACTTGGATGGGGCGGTGGTGAGTATTGTTTGCATGGTCGGTGCATTGGTCACGCTTTTGTCCATTTGCTCACCATACTCACAATCATAACGTAATTTTGGCACCTCGTCCACCTCCTCCTCCCCCCTGAGGCATGCAATTGTCAAGATTATGGGCCACGTGTCACTCCGACAATGGTTCAAGATCTTAGCTATTGGTTTATTGGTCACTTTATTAATTATCTACATTATCATCTTCTTTCTAGCTAATTGGCATAATTAAATCTTAAGCGTTAGTTTTGGTTTGTGTTTTCATCAAGTATAATAGTTTAGGATGAATATCGAGTACGTGTGATTACACGTATATCATAATGATTTTTTTTCTTTCTCATTGTTCAAATTTAGGACAATTATTCATAATTCTCTAGTTATTATCAAGCATATAATGTTTTAAGGTATATATATGTTCTATTAGATATATACATGAAATAACTCGTATATACAAGTATGAGATTAGCTCCAACATTTTGGTTTGACAAGAGTTTGAAGTTACGACATTGAGTTTACATCTTGTTTCATATTATATCATATATTTACTTAACTCACATCGTTGTAACACAAACATGTGCATAAAATTAAAACTTACGAGTAACAATTTTATCAAGTTTAAACAGTAATTTATCTTGTACTTTAGAAGTTAATTAATAATTCATTATAGACCTTACTGGAATTGTCTTTAAAGAATTCGAATGATACGCAGCCTAAAAACAAAGAAAAGAAAAAGAAAATATGTGTCCTAGATGGCTTGGACGGCCAACCCATCAAGTTTTATATTCCATAATTCCACTCCACTCTAATTCCACTCCCCCATTTAAAACCCCTCCAGACCCTCCACTCTATTCGCATCACAAACACAAACAACTAGCTCTTCCAACATCACCACCGTAAAAATAAGCTCACTTCATTTTCATCTCTTTCTCTCTCTCTCTCTCTCTAGTTAATTTCTCTCTCTAGCCATGGGCAAAGACATTGAAGTTGGAGGAGGGTACTCAGCCAAGGACTACCAGGACCCTCCGCAGGAGCCACTAATCGATGCGGAGGAGCTAGGGAAATGGTCGTTCTAAAGAGCCATCATAGCTGAGTTCATTGCCACCCTCTTGTTCTTGTACATCACTGTGATTGGATACAAGAGCCAAACTGACGCTGCCCTAAACGGAGACCAATGTGGTGGTGTTGGCATTCTTGGTATTGCTTGGGCCTTTGGTGGCATGATCTTTGTCCTTGTTTACTGCACTGCTGGCATCTCTGGTGGGTTTCATCTCAATCTTAAACAAATATTCTCTTTTTCTCTAACCCATTGATAAATTTCAAGAATTAAGTAAAACCTATTTAATGAGTCATTTTTTCGGTCTAACTAGAACATCACGTACATGTGCCAACGCGGTGTTGGCAATCCACTTAAAATTGTCCTCATAATGTTATCATTAGATAGATTAGTAATACCATGCCACTTACACACAAAAATTTTGATTTTGAATTTCTAACGTCAATGGCATGCTAACATAGTGCTACCAATCCACTCATATGTAAGTTCCCGAGTTTAGTCTAAGTAATAATGAATGATATAGATGATGAACTATAATCGGGTTTTGAATAATTAAATAGCACCGGTCACACATTAATTGTTATAATTTAAATGAATTAGTAACACCAGATCCATTACTCACAAAACATGTCCAAGTTAGCATCCAACTTATGGTTTACTAAGATGTGCATTGTTATATGTAGGGGGGCACATAAACCCTGCAGTCACATTCGGGCTGTTTTTGGCGAGGAAAGTATCACTGGTGAGAGCCATATTGTACATGGCGGCTCAGTCGTTGGGAGCCATATGTGGTGTTGGGCTAGTGAAAGCTTTCCAAAGTTCTTACTACACTAAGTATGGCGGTGGAGCCAATGAGCTTGCCGATGGCTACAGCACAGGCACTGGATTGGGTGCTGAGATTGTTGGCACATTTGTTCTTGTCTACACTGTCTTCTCTGCCACTGATCCCAAGAGAAATGCAAGAGACTCCCATGTCCCAGTAAGTATAAATTAATTTTGCAATTAGTTTCAAGAAAAATGATTTTAATTTTGTAATTACTAACTCTAATGATTTGTTTATGTTGATAATTAAAGGTATTGGCACCACTGCCAATTGGGTTTGCTGTGTTTATTGTTCACCTAGCCACAATCCCAATCACTGGTACTGGTATCAACCCAGCTAGAAGTCTTGGAGCTGTAGTGATCTACAACAATGACAAGGCTTGGAATGACCAAGTACGCACATTTCACTTTACTCTCTTAGTTACAAACTTTTAATAAAAAAATAAAACTGATAAGACACTAAACAGACGATAAACTATGAATATAACACAATTTAATGTTCTTTATTGTCGTCTAATTTTTTATTTTATTTTATTTTTGATTAAAAGTTCATAACCAATTCTATTTTTCGTTCTTTTATTCTAATTATTTTACTTATGTTGTATAATTATTCAGTGGATCTTCTGGGTTGGACCATTCATTGGAGCTGCCATTGCTGCCTTGTATCACCAATACATCTTGAGAGCAGGAGCTGTTAAAGCTCTGGGTTCTTTCAGGAGCTCCCCCAACATATGATTTCTAAGAGAATTATTGTGTGTTTCTCAATGGTCTGAGAAACTTTGGATTATTCTGGAAGCATGGAATTTGTATATTACTACTACTGTATTGGTGTTGAGGATGTCAATTGTGTACCTTCTGTCCATGTACAAAAGGCACTCCTTTTAAATGTGCCTTAATGTTGCATTCTGCTATGTTTTTTTATTTCTCTTTCCTTTTATAACATGATATGAGTTTGTTATTGTGTCATCAATTATGTTTACTTAGTGATGAGTTATCAGCAAATGTATTGTGTTATTGAGATTGCACTTCCATAGCTAAATTCCAATAGTACAACAAAGACGTCTACACAATAAGCAAAAACATATTGCAATCAAGCAACAAAAACGAGCCCAAAAGGATAAAATAAAAATAGAGACAAGACGCACAAACAACTACAAAACTTACATCACTAAACTAAGCAAGATATTTACCCAAGACCACAAAATTCAAAACAATCAAAGCTCTAAAATAACCGAATTGGCAGAAATGAGAACTACCGCCACCATTTGAAGCACCGCCATGTTGAATATAAGTCCCATGTCAGGGAATTGAGAAAATAAAGTACAATATGTAAGTATATGGTTTTATTCTTAATAACACCGAGGTCTTTTGTGATAAAACGCAATACCTAGAAATAGATAGTTAAATTGAAACAATATTTGTGTGGCTAGGAATGGCAATGACCCCTCTCTCAATATCTAACACGACAGAGCCAAACCACCGCATTTTTTTTCCAAAGGTAATAATTTCATTATATTCAAATTGAAATGTTGACATCAGAAGTCAAAGTATTAAACAACCACTCTAGCTCAAAACAGTCCCAACCATAAAGCCCCCCTCCCCCGGTAAGGCGAAAGGGGCCACTAGATGTGCTATCGTATTACAAATACGAGGAGCAAAAATAAAATCCACTGACCTCAGCAGCTGTTTCACATATTGGATATCAAGAAGAAGAGCTTCAATTGCAACATTTGGTTGAACCTTGCCATTAATCATATCTACAAGACCTTTAGAATCTGATTCAATATGAACCGCATCAAATTCCATATGAACACATGCCAACAAAGCCGCATGCACTGCTTCCGCCTCCGCCATTAAACTAGACGCACATGGGAAATTCCCCTCCCCCCACCCCTTTAAAAATCCCTTCGAAATCCCGTGCCACCCATCCATACCCTTCTCGTCGGGACTCCTTTACCCACGCACCATCACAATTGACTTTCATAATCCCGAACCGCGGTCTCACCCAACCTGAGGGGGTACCATTAATAACCTTATGATGCCGCTGTACCTCATCCACCAACTGTTCACTTTGTTGCTCCGCATTTAGCTGAGAAGAAAATGTAGAAATTTATGCCATTTCCTTGTGTTGTACCTGCTTCCGTTTGTAGCTTTCAGGGCTTGTAAATTTCTTTCAATGGGTTAATGCCATGACTGATACTTTGGGTTAATAGCATGCCCTAATTATTTTTAAATCTGCATTAACTGTTCAAATTGAACATTACAATTTGGACAAGAATATTTCAAGGCAACCCTTTCACCATTACACACATATAAAAGTGGTCACATTCACTTCCCTTCCACTAATAAGTGGTCTTGAGTTCGACATTCATTTGATAGCAAATTATTAAGACCGACCATTATGTGGCTTAGCCTAATTCCTATCAGTTAATGTAAATATATCATTTATTAAAAAAAGTTGTCACATTCACTTAATTACTCAATACCAAGGAATAACAATCTCATACAAATTCAAATGAATTATTTTCCCACCAATTAATACATTTCCCAATGGCAACTAATATCTCTTCTTTGATCACCTCTCTCTCTCTCTCTATATATATATATATATATTATATGCCCTTCTCCAAAATCTCCACAATCGAGCAGAGACTTTCTACATTCTCTAAAACCCTAATCTCCAAAACCATGGCAATATCTGAGTTCTCCAAAATATGCACGATCCGCATGGTCACATTGTTCTCTTTGCCAATGGCTTCACAACAATCCCCACAACCCTTACTCACATATGACACCATACCTACAGGTGATGAGACGATTTCCCTAGCTACTGCTTCATCTCCATCACAATCTTTTTACCCCGAAAACCCTTCTCCTGAAGCCGGAGGCTATTTGGCCTCTTCAACAGATCCAGATGAATACAATCCTCCACCACCACCACCACCACCACAACAACCTTACATTGACACATTTGCTCCTGAATCTCAAAACAACCAGCTTCTCTCTCCAGACTACTCTCCTTCCCCTTCCCCCGTTTACTTCCAAGATTACCCTTCTCCTCCTTCATACATTGAAGTTCAGGCTTCTGAAATTTACTATGGCTACAGTCCAATTCAAGCTCCAATTCCGCCACCATCTTCTGAACCGGGATCTTCTCAATTTTCGGATACTGATGATTTGACTTCTCCTCCAAACTTGGCTCCTCAGCCCAATGTATTGGCTTCCAACTACAGAGCTGAGGATGAGAGTGGTGAGCTTGATGAGCTAGAATCTGATGAAGCTTATTACCCTGACCAGAATAAGAACAGATCAACAATGGCGAGTTTTGTGCTTGGGGCTGTTTGCTTGGTTGGATTGGTAGGTTTTGTGTACAAGAAGAAGAAGAATAGTAAGTCAAAAGCACATTATGAGTAAGAATTGGCTAAGAAAGAGGATCTCTGAACCTCTCTGCCAAGGCCGTCTTTGATTTTGGGGGCCTGAAATTTGTAAAATGGGCCTTCTTTAGTTAGTTTTAAGCTTTTAAAAAAGTATGACAATGTATTGATATTAGAAAACACACTTAAATCAAAACAAAGTCACTTAGTACTACAATCTAATGGTATTCCTCTTCACTTGTAAGTGAGAGGTCTTATGTTACCATAGGCAAATTTGGACCACATTATTGTTAGGCCATTGCAAGGCTTAGCCCACTTCCCTACTCTCTTAGCGTAGATTAGGCCTGGCAATTCCTGACACAATCCGATAACCCGACACGACACGACACGAAATTAACAGGTGTTTGAGTGATACGATAACGAATCGGGTCGTTATCGGGTAACCCGATAAGCACCTGTTAAGATAACGGGTTGGGTCGGGTATACACGT
>JAOTRO020000027.1:336466-347313 GCA_028566515.2 Pyracantha coccinea | reverse complement strand
CACCATTTTGCACAAAAACGCCTCAGCCACCCTCTGCCCAGCTCCTAGGAGGCCGCCTAGGCCGTTTTGTAGAACACTGTTATTCACTATACCTTTAAAAATGACTTTTCATTAAAAGAGAAATTTTTTTGGACTTTTCGTTAGTTTTCTTTATAAAGAATTCTACTTGGTGGGTTCTTTCTTTCTTTCTTTCTTTCTTTCTTTCTTTCGGTTGGTACTAGTTATGATGTTTAATATGTAGCAACTTTTCAATATGGTCTCGTTTACTATATATCAAGTGCAAACCAACACGATTTGCTCATGCGCATTAGATCCTCCATTTCCATTTGGATCCACCAAATAGTTTCTGCATCGGTCCATTTTTTACACAAATATCTTGTGTGGCAGGTGTGATCTTACGTAACAAGAAATATTCATAAACAATGCTATCTTAGACGAGTGGACAATGCTAATGATATATTTTTATAAGAAATGAGCGAAATATATTTAACACATGAAATGAAATAGGATTTAACTTTCGGTTTAGCTATCTGATAGTCTGAATAATTAGTCAACTTGTGTATATCATATTAAATGGCTCCCTATGACGAACTGGATCTGGGTTGAATGTTGGTGGCGTGATTATTTTATCAGAGAGTGATATGATATGCTATGTTTATAGAATATATTAGAACCATGTATGTTGGCTAAGAAAATGAAATATGTGGGAGGAAGGTGAATTGGTTGAAAAATGAGTAAGCGAAAATTGTAATTTCCCAACATGATTAGAAGTTTTTTTTATAGACTATAACATGTATTTGAAACAAACATGAAATTTCTTTTAAGTATTTTTCAATAACGTGACAAGTTTGATTAAGTGTTGATGACGGGCGTTTGACACAAACATGACGCTTTTGTAAAGTGTTATTGTATCCAGTGTGGAGGACAATTAGGAAGAAGTGCTTATGACACATTTGACTTGAACATGATACTTTTGTAAAGTGTTAATGACACGTATTTGACTCGACAATGGTAGTTTTGAAGAAGTGTTGACGATACATATTTCACACAAACATGAACTTGCTATGAAACTATAAAGAATCAATATCATACACGTAGATGAAATTATATCTCATACCAACTTGAGAGTTCTAAAAATGTACTCATAACACGTATTAGATTACGAACATGACAACTCTGAAAATGTGCTAATGGCACCTTGTTTGACACAAACCATACAGATCCAGAAGCATTAATCCATCATAGATCACCACTGGAACAGCTAAACAATTCATATAAAGAACTCAAATCACAAATTAATTGAACATTAAACAAATTATATGGTAAAGAACTCAAGTGATTCGGTAGTCAAACCCCCCAACTCTCCCCTCTCGTTTAAGCATGTACCCGACATAGCGGCGGTCTGTAATCCATGTCTGACGGTACACACAGTAACTACATACGATGCAGTAAACGACAAGAAATCCAACCAATTATTAGCATTAAAATATAGTTAAACTCAGTAACTAGTTCGAGTACTTTGACGTTCTAACGGTCCACCAAAACACAGTAAAAATGGCTGCCACACCCACGTTCTTTCATCGTCACCATCCTCACACTCACAGCTCTAATTTCAGCAACCCAATAACAACATCACAGACATGCAAGCTCACCATCGAACCACTCCATGCCTGCATCACTGATCTAACCCTAAACCCAGCAGAACCATGCAAACCCAGCAAGCCCTTTCTGGGTTATCTCGGTCCGTACCTCCTCTGCTTCTCCTCCTGCTCTTATGCTCCACCTCCGCATCTGGGTTCGGATCAATGGGACCCATCTCGGCCTCTTTCGGCAAAGATGGCTTCTTTTGCGCCATAGACGCTAGCGGCAAGCAGGACGTGGTTTGTTGGGGGTTCAACAGCTCTTCATCGACGTCGTCTTCGGCGTCATCCTCGTCCTCCGCCTCTTTCAGCAGCATTCCGGCGATGGCTGCTCTCTCCGGTGGTGAAAATTTTCTTTGTGGTATTTTAGCGAACACCTCGCAGGCGTACTGTTGGAGCTCCGTTTCCCCAGGTATAGATCTTGTTCCTCTACCATTCAAGTCCACTGCTTACTCTCATATTGCTGCTGGGAAGAGCCATGTGTGTGCTATTAGAGGATCGTATTACTCTGATCGCGAATATGGAACGGTAGATTGCTGGGAAATTTTTGAAACTTTGAATAAAAGTTTGAGTTCGAAACAGAGCACTCTGTTTTCGGACCAGGCAATTGCTAACCTTGTCTTCAAAAGTGTTGTTTCTGGTGAAGGGTTTAGCTGTGGGGGTGTTAGAGATGGAGGGCTGATTTGTTGGGGGCCAAATTCTTCAAATATAGGTGTTTCGGGTCCGGTACTACAGAATTTCACAGCTTTAGCTTCAGGGAGGGGCTCAGTCTGTGGAATTTCAGATTTTGGTGAGTTGAATTGTTGGGGTGATGCTGATTTGTTGGATGGTCATCCAAATGGAACTCAGTATGTGTCTTTGGCTGCTGGTGATCATCATTTTTGCGGGATTCGACAAGATAATCACAGAGTGGAGTGTTGGGGGATGTTTAACTCCTCTTTGATTCCAAAGGTTTCCGGATTTATGGCGATTGCCTCGTCGGATTATACCACTTGTGGGATCAGGGAAGATGATTTGGTGATTGATTGTTGGGCTGCCAATGCAACTTCCTCCCCAACCGATTATGATCCTCCATTGGAATTGTGCAGTCCAGGTCTTTGCACTCCTGGTTCTTGTGGGCAAAGTGAGTTTGCTTTCAATGCTAGCACACTCAATGAGGTTGATTTGACAAGCTTGTGTGTTCGAAAAGATCTTACGATTTGTTCCTCGTGCGGGTCAAATTGTTCCGAAGGATTCTTCTTGTCTAGTTCATGTACTCAGCATGCTGATAGAGTGTGCACAGCCTGCTCTCTTTGCCAAAACAGCTCTTGTTGGGATATTTGTGGGCTTCAAACACCTCCAGAAATGAGGAAGAAGCTCTGGAATCATGTGCGTAGGTTGGTGATCATATTCGGGTCTTCTGCTTTGGGTTTTTTGTTGATATTAATTTGTTGGTGCCTTGTTCCCCGTTTAACTTGTCGAAAAAAAGAAGGGAGCAAAAAGCAGTTTAAATCTTGCATTGGGAAAGCAGAGTTGGAAGCTGACAATAATGAGGATCCAAACCCTCCTCCATCCGTGATTCCCTGTCCTGGGATTGCTCAAGTGTTCCGTCTCTCAGAACTAAAAGACGCCACCAACGGATTCAAGGAGTTTAACGAGCTTGGCAGGGGAAGTTATGGCTTTGTTTACAAAGCTGTGCTAGCAGATGGACAGCAAGTTGCAGTCAAGAGAGCAAATGCTGCCACTATAATTCACACAAACAGTCGAGACTTTGAAATGGAATTAGAGGTCCTTAGCAAAATCCGCCACTGTAACATTGTAAACTTACTGGGTTACTGCTCAGAGATGGGGGAAAGGCTGCTTGTATACGAGTATATGGCCCACGGGACGCTTTATGATCATCTCCATGGTGGGCTTTCTGCCCTGAATTGGAGCCTCCGTTTGAAAATTGCAATGCAGGCTGCTAAGGGGCTTGAGTACCTTCACAAGGAATTCGTGCCTCCCATTGTTCATCGCGATGTCAAGACCTCGAACATTCTTTTAGACGCTGAATGGAGTGCGCGGATTGCAGATTTCGGACTCCTTACATCTAATGACAGGGATCTCAATGGAGATTTAGCAAGTGATGTTTACAACTTTGGAGTAGTACTGCTAGAGATTCTCAGTGGAAGGAAAGCTTATGACAGAGATTACACTCCGCCAAGTATAGTCGAATGGGCACTGCCTTTAATCAAACAGAACAAGGCAGCCGCCATAATTGACCGTTATATAGCTCTCCCGAGAAATGTTGAGCCTTTGCTCAAGCTTGCTGATATAGCAGGACTGGCGGTAAAGGAAAATCCAACCGAGCGTCCTACAATGTCGGATATTGCATCTTGGTTGGAGCACATTGTGAAAGATGGTTTGACCTTGTAGTTTCTGAACCAGGTCGCCGGCTATTCATCAAAGATTAATTGAACAAATATTTGTTACAACTGTTTCAGTAAGTACTGCTCTAATCTTCCGCAACTGTATCTATTTATGAGCTGCTTGTAAATGAAGTGATTAATCTTCTTTCTTCGTCTCGGATAATTTCCCTTAATCCTCACAAAGGGAAGGGAACACGATTTTGTACCATTCCACTCTTGTTTTCCACATGATAGTCATCCAATAATTTGCCTTCTCATGTAAAGCATTGGAGAGCCATCCCTACTTTAATTTGGGAGCAATTATTTTAGATTTAATGCATGATTATGCCCTGAACATTTCATTTTATACAATGGTTTCTAGAATATGATTCGTTATCAATTTAACAAATTCTTTACAAACTACCACATTTTCTGTGGTTGCGTTTTGTATTAACAGAATCTTCCATTTCTTTCGTGTGTTTAGTCATGATGCTAACAATTTAAATTTCTGAACTATCATCATCATACTTCGATGATTTTGTTCATATTATTCATTGCTTGGTTCGACTTATGATTTGAGGAGTATTGAATCATTCACTGCATTAGATATAATCTCTTTGAACCGCGATTTTTGGGTCATTTGATATCTGCTAGCAGTTTTTACAAAAACACATTATAGAACTCAGAAGTGTGAGAACTACAGCATCTTGTGAACTGAATCAACGGAGAAATGGAAATCCAACTCATCCAAACACTCCTACGACGAGTTGGTTTTGGAAGAGGAAAATAACCTTATCTCTGTGACTTTTGCATTGCAGCTTCTCTCATATCCCCACAGTGGCCGTGCAAACCATAACCAAGTTGAAGACAAAAGCTAGAAAAGGTAAGTGGCCTTTCAGTGCTTTGTTGATTAGATGAGCTTGTTTTGTGCAATTTGACAACTCAAAAGCTTGTCAATTGATTGGTTTCTGAGGTGATCCGAGGAAATAGTGGGCAAAAAGTTGAGGGACATATATGTGGCATATAGTCCCCCAAGTTGTCACCAAAAGGCCAATAGTCACCAATAGGACATATACGTGCAGTTTGACTATATGTGGCATATAGTCACCAAAAGGCCCCTCCACTACTAGTCAAGTAGTTATTCACATTTCTCGCACTCAAAAGGTACATGTCCTAGTGACTTGAGGCACTGTCTTGGCTTGGAAATTGGTGGTCATCAAGTGAGGCCTGGAAGTAAGGGCCAGTTTGGACCACGCCCGCTCCATTTTTGGTCGACCAGCATTATAACATTCGCTATTTTCTCATGGCCGGCACAAGTTAGTGGCTTGGATTTATATTAAATCTCGTACATTGACGTTCAGACACGAGAATTTCTATGTAGCATACATATAATGCATGTCTGGTTCTTGTTAGAACTGGTTTGGATGTCATAACCATTCGGTGGGCAATGTAATTTTTGCCTTTTACTTCTTGTTTATGAACTTTTGGCACTGTAAATAACAGAAACAGGTCGAGAAAAGCTCAACATACATGCTGGTTTTCGCATTAATTTACTGGGAGGTAACTTTGTACACATGTACTTTGCAAAAGTGCTATCAACAAGTTGAGCAAAAATAAGCCTTGCAGAATGGTTACAAGGACAACATAAAATCCTCAGATTTATACTGGTTTTGTGTGCTGCTAGATGTAGAGGCCTTGGAGAAAGTGCTATGATCATATGAGTTCTGTTGCCTCGTTTTGATATCCATGAAATCCGAAACAAGCCCGGGTTGCGAAATATGAGAGTCCTTGATGTCTTCCTCGCCGGACAACATCTCAACCACCTTTGACATTCGCGGCCGGTGGTTGGCCCTTTCTTGCACACAAAGTAGGCCTACCTTTAAGAATCTGATGGCTTCGTCCGAAGGAAAGTTCATCTGAAGCGTAGGATCAACTAGTTGTACAAGGATTTGGGCCATGTGTGCTTCCCATACCTGCAAGTTCACAAACAACATTGCTTCAGTTCTGAAGTTACAATCGAAAGTGTGTTCAAGGCCACTTTGCTTCAGTCTAATATTGACTATTATTTGAGGAGCTAATCTCGCCAAATCCTCTTATGTTTATACCAAAAATATATCCAAAGGCACTATGCAAGTAGTACTTAGATGCTCTAATTGAATTTGTTTACCTTCTGAACCAGGTACTGCTCCCCAAGTTGCATGTCAAAATCCACAACTGCTTGGCCGCTGACAATTTCCAACAACAGCACTCCGAAGCTATAGACATCTGATTTTCGCGTCAAACGCCCACTAATTGCATATTCTGGAGCAAGATATCCTCTTTTGGATTATTGTGAGACACCCCATTAGCAACGCAGTAGCATTTCAAAGAGTAATCCAATCACAACGCAAAAAGATATACTGATTCAAACAACTTACATTGTTCCGGCTACACGAGTGCTAACGTGAGAATGGTTGTCCCTTAACAACTTCGATAACCCAAAATCGCCTACTTTCGGTATGAAATTCTTATCAAGAAGAATGTTGCTGGATTTAATGTCTCTATGCAGAATGTGAGGATCAACTTCCTCGTGTAAATAGGCAAGTCCTCGAGCTACTCCTATCGAAATACCCCGTCTTGCCTCCCAACTAAACCTCATCCTGTTTTTCTCTTTACCTATTGATCAATATCACATCCTTAATTCCTTCACAATTTGCCTAATAAAACCAGTTAAAATGTGGAATATTCAGGTAGAAATTGAGAATTTAGAAGCCGATGAATGATTATTTACCAAGTAAAGTGTGTGTGAGGCTATTGTTTTCCATGTAATCGTAGACCAGATATCTTGCAGCTCCATCAACACAACACCCTTGAAGCCTAACAAGATTCTCATGTCTGATTACAGACAGAGCAGCCAATTCTGCTATGAACTCCCTCTCTCCTCTCATCGATTCGAGTTCAACGGAAAGAACTTTCACAGCCACAAGGCTCCCATCTCTAAGCTGACCCTTTAAAACTCAATCAAAATTAACCCCATATCAACAAACACAATCTATATTACATACATATATAGGGCAAACTGCAGGTTTGACCCCCTAAACTATTACTCCAATTAAAATTGACCATCCAAACTATTCTTTTGGTAAATTAACCCCTTGAACCATTTGAAATTAGCCAATTCAACCCTTACCGTCAGATTGAATGAACGTTCATTCATTTTGCAGTCAAATATTGACATGACTTTACCCCCTCAAGAATGAGGTGGTCACATACCAGTATTAGACGGCAAAGTGAAAGAAATTTCATTGAATTTGACAGTAAGAGATTAATTCGCTAATTTCAAATAATTCAAGGATTAATTTACAAAAAAATATTCAAGGTGAATTTCAACTAGGTAATAGTTTGGCGATCACACGGCAGTTTATATATATAAACGCACACAGAAATGTAACTGGTTTCGATATATGCAGAATTTGATGCTGCAGGTGAGAGAAAAACCTTATAAACAGAGCCAAACCCGCCATCTCCAAGCTTGTTGGAGGAATGGAAGCCATTGGTGGCAGACTTCAACTCCTTGCAAGAGAAAATTCTGAAGTTTTCCGGATTTTGACCATCTGGGTTGTATAAAAAATACCAGAAAGCAATTAAGACCACAGTAAACTGCAGCAAAAACAAAGAACAACCAAACCCTAATAATACCTTGCATACTTCTTTCAATGGCCTTTGTAGGTGAGGAGACGAAGCAATCTGTGCAAGGAAGTGGGAACTTCATGTTCCAGCAGCTGGATGCGCTTTTTTTGTTGGGTTTTTGCTGCTGAATCTTGGGTGTGCTTGAAAATGAAATCTTCAAGTTTGATTGGATTAAAGACGGAGCAACACATGAAAGAAGAAGGGAAGGAACAGAAACGGAGACGGAGCAATATAATATTGCCCGCGGGTTTTGACCTCAATTTGGCTGCAAAATTCCGTAGTTTCAACTTCAATTTTTTCCATTTGAATATTCTAAATTATCGACCAAAAAATGAATTATTTTAAATTAAAACTCGACTTGTTAACTTTAGTGTCTGAATATTACGTGTTAAATTGTTTTTTTCACACGTCAACAAATTACGAATGTAATTACTTAATAATATCAAATATACCTTATGACATTGACCGCAAAACAACTAAGGCCAAACACATAAACAACAAATATTAAAAAAGAAAAAAAATGCCAAAAGTCATACTTACAAATAAATACGTTATAAATTTAAAATTATTATTTACAAAGTAAACAAAAACATATTCCACAAAGATAACGTGTTATTTTGTATACTTTTGCCGAGTCTAGAATTTATTGTGGCTTGGAAATGAAAAGGCATAATTAGTTTGATCAAACAAAAATTTTCCATTTCATTCAATTTAAAATAATATCATATGGATGCCGTTTCAAATGTATGTGATCACCTAGGTGCAGAAGTAAACACATGTTATGACTAAAGAAGTTAGCAGAAGTGCCTAACTGGCAATGAACGATTCAACACGCCTAAAAGAAGCAAAACGGCAATCATCAAGACTCAAATGTGCGATAGATTTTTCAGTGTGACTGTCACACGGGATGGTACATCACGTGTCGTTATATAAATAGTAGGATATGTGTGTTAAAAAGTTAATAACTTAAAAAATAAAAAATTTCACTACTTACATAAAAACACATGATGTACCACTCGTGTTTCCGTCACAATTAAAAATTTCTTTGCACATCATGTGACATGGAAAACACGGGGGTCCCACCACAAACACTAAATTTGGTCGTCCATATGTTTGAATGGCTGGTATCGTATCTGCCACACTCCACGGCGGCAGATGGGCACATTGCTTATTACGTCAACAAATACCTGAAAAGGAATGATGATACTCTGTGGATTCTTTTGTGAGGATTTCAGAAATTCTCTAATAGTGTATGTTCATTATAATCGTATGGTAAAAAATTATTTAAAAATTATTTCTTTAAAATTGAATATAAATAATATTTAATAAAAACTAACTGCATAATATACGATTAATGAACACGATTAAAAAAAATTTCAGATCCCTCACAAAGAAAATCAGGAGAAAATCCAAAGAGAGTCCTTATTTCCTGACATGAACCACATGGTTACATGCGGGTCACGTGGCTGGATTGGATTAGGTATTAGCTTGGTAGAGGTAGGCCCTAACTGACCAGTCCAATTTCCAGCTTGATTGACTGGCCCACAACTCACAAAGCATCATCGCTTTGCTGAATTATTCTTAAAAAATAGAAAAATTATGTTTTTACATTAAAAATTAAATTTTGATACTATCCATTTTACCCTTTATTTTGTCTTTATCGTTAAAACTCAAAATTTTCAAATCGTTTTCCTTAAAAGATAATATAGTGCTGGCTCCTAGGATAAAGTTAGGGGACCAAATATTCGAGAGTGGTACTATTTACATATTTATTTTTACTTCTAATACTACGTTCTTAATTTTCGGTCATTGGATCAAATGAATTGAAAAATCAATGAACAAAATTAATAAGGATCTGTGAGAAATAAAAAAACGTGTATCAATAACACTTCCCATCTCCCAATCCTGACCTTGTATATGCATGTATTTGACAAGACGACCACGTATACTCTAAATCATTCTAATTATAAAAACAGAGATTTAAACTTGGGTATACAAAAATAAATACACTACTCTGATCAACTAACTTAATCACAAAAAAGGCATCCAAAGAACAATGTCAACCCAATAGACACAATTAAATACATAATCGAATAATCCCATGCAATTTGCATTAGTTCATATGTTGTTTCATATATAAACTATTAAGTAGGAAACAAAAAGTACTAACAATACAATATGGTTAATTGTGGTCTAAGCAAAAAAAAATTATAAATTAATCACATGATTAGGAACAGAAAATGAAATGTAAAAAAACAAAACAAAAAGGAAAAACAGAAAGAGTTTTGATTTAAGAACTTACCATTAGGATCTGAAGTAGAAGAAACCAGAATCCACCACCAAAAGAACGAGATTGGAAGATAAGAACATACATGATTAGTCCAATATAATTAAAAATCATAAAATTAAATACTGAAATTCAAAAGAAGAAAGTCCAATATCATATTGGACTCATGTCCAATTAAGAAAGTTAATCATGGACACAAATCTCACCTAACCATTGCTGTTAGTCGAAAATAAATAACAAATAAAAAGCAAAATAAAAGCTGTAAGTGCACCAACCATTCATCCAATTGTCTTCTGGTTGGAAATGGAAGGCAGTTCTTTGCCAAGAAAACATAGCATTCGTCCAGTTATACGAAGTTTCCTCTGAAAAATATGGATTCGATTTGGCCGATACGCCTTCTAATTTTCCCCTAGGCACTGAGAACGACCTCGGTTCTGGACTAGTTGAAGCTGCCGGCTGCTGGTGGCGGTGGTCGTGATCTGGTTGTTCTGGCACTGTCTTTGGTGGCGCTCCCGGTCCTTGGTGGATTATTAATGTGACCAATGACAAGAGGAATATGACCGAGGAGAATGTGACGGCAAAAACCTTAAAGGGTCTGCGATGAGTCGGCGGAGGGAAGGAGGCGGAGGGGTCCTCTCCCGGCAAGGGAGTGTAGGAAGTGTTGTTGGAGTCCATGTTGTAGTCGCTCTCTGCAGGTGGATTTGAGAGAGAGAGAGAGATGAGTGAATGTGGGGAGAAGTAAATTAAATGGGGTTTATATAGAGCGGGAGAGATTGTGAGGAATCCGCATGGAGATTGGAGTGTAAAGCGTGGATTGGTGGTTGTCCAATTTAAATGGAGAGAGGAGAGAGTGCCCTCATTGTCCTTTGCCTCTTTGGATGCTGA
>JAOTRO020000027.1:318055-331775 GCA_028566515.2 Pyracantha coccinea | reverse complement strand
GAACCGAGAGCTTGAGAGCGAGAGATTTTAAATTTAAGTTGTTGTAGTTTTTAAATTTAAGTTATTGTAGTTTTTAAATTTAAATAATAAATTATGTTTGGCCCTATGACCCTTTGGCCCTCGGTTGGAGATGTTAAGAAATATGGTCATGCACTGTTTATTAAAATATTAATTTTTTGGAGGACCAGAGGGGAAAAACGAGCCCCATGGCGCCCCCTTTGGTTGGAGATGGCCTTAGAGTCCAAATAAAATATGCCCCTTAAAACATCTCTAAAGGAGACACCACAAGGTATAAATCAGCAGTAAGGGGCAAAATCAACAGCAACAACGTTTTCCAATTGAAACACCAATTTTGATGTGGTATGACATTGATTGATAACCATCACCTCTACTACCAAAGTTGACACTAACTTCAATTTGTTTTTTTATTGATTATTAGATGCTTTTAATTTGACAATCGAGTAGAGATCAAATCTTTTAAAAATATGAAAATATTATATAGGTTGTCAAATTTATTTTTAAAATTTAGACATATGGTCTTAAACACCAATTGATATGCAAGACTAATAGTTATTTAAGTAAATGACATGATAATTTTTTAATGCCACTTCAAACAACTGCAATTTTGCTGGTTTTTTCTTCCTTTGTTTTTGGGATAAAGAATTGGTGCATGGTACCCAATTTAATGGTTAAATGCTTCTTCTTGACTGTGAGTTTATGACTGTAAAGATGGCGATGGAGATTTGTTTGACTCTGAGTCTGCAGACGGTAGGGTTACTTAAAGATGGTAGAAAGAGGGTGAAGGAGGAGCTTAATGGATGGACATTCTTCTGGACAATGATGTTCTGCTAAAAACTTCAACCTCTCTCTCTCTCTCTCTCTCTCTCTCTCTCTCTACCACTACATATATTCTTGATTAATTGTAACTTGCAAAGATCGATTTTAATATGATCTCTATGAGATTAAAACTTCAACTTGGCAGGCTGACAATGATATCCATTTGGACTGAACTTTATTTAATTAGAGTGTTGAGATATGTTAATAAATTATTAAACTTGAACGGATGACAGAAGAAGAATATCACACAAAGATTATGTATGTATGAGTCACACTAATATTGGGAACACACTAGGACTGCCCAGTTGCTTGTAAAGTGGGAATTCTTCATTTGCCCAAAAAAGACCTCAAATTCTACTAATTTACTACAATATACTTCATGTGTGGAGGTTTTCTTTTCTTTTTTTCTTACACAAAGAAAGCATGATGATAATGAAATATCTGTAATTTTCCGTTTGCTATCTTTATTAATCTCTGAGTTTTAATATAGTTCACGACCACGTGGTATTATGAGGTCATTTTAAGCACGCTTTAAATTATTCGGTTAATAGAGTGTCTCACCCACCAGGAGTGGATAGCAAACAAACACACGTTTGGAGTATAGATTGGAGTCATCCACATAGACATAAACAATTATTCCTCGTTTTCTTTAGCAATAAATTATTATTACATGGGTTTTAAACAATTTCAACAATAAAAAAACAAACACGATAATCGAAATTTTTTAATATGCTATGAAATTTTTATTTGATGCTGAGTATTCTTAGTCAAAGATATGTTGGTAAAGATTTAACGGTAAAAAACTCCAATGGATACGAATGACAGTAACATGGTAGAATTTTTACAATATTACCACTTGAGTTTCCCTTTTGAATTTTTGTTTCATTCTCCTTTGGCTACTTGCCCTAGCCTCATTGTCCAAGAGATTCTTACCTCGTTGTTCTCTCTTTTTATTGAGGTTTGGGGAACAATTGGGTCTGGAGATTACCCCCACAGTTTCCATGACACGACGATGTGTGAGGCCCTCTCGCTCGTCGATTATTTCTCTTCCTCCTTGAGATCGAACAATTATTTCTCTTGCTCATCGATTTCTAACAATATCCTTGAAGAAGACATTGTAAGAACTCAAAATTTATAAACTATGAAGAATGATTATTAGACATTTTATTTTGGTATGTGATTTTAAGATGAATTTAGGTTTATATGGAGAAAAAAAAAAGGATGAGGTTGTAGATATTGTCAGGTGGCACGCCGTAATTGGTTAAATTTTTTATTGAAATTTATCCACAAGGATTCTAAACATATAGTGATATGTGGCGCGACGGGATCAGATAAAAATCTTATCGGAAATCTATCCACAAAATTCTTATAAAATCAAAACACGTGACATTATAGAATTGGTTAAAAATCTACTCAAAAATCTATTCACAAAAATTGTATCCGAATGGCGTGGCATAATTGGTTAAAAATTTTATTTGAAATTAAATATAAAATTAACTTTTATTATTTAAAAAAAAAAATAATAATATTTTAGTACCAATAGATTGAGCAATTCAGTTTAGAGGTAGAGATTCATTTAAACAATTACTGTTCACTAAAACAATAATCGCCTTCGCTTAATAGCCTGAGCAATTTGCTTGAGGTGGAGTTGGTCTTAGTGAGGCTCATCTCCAATGATAACAAAATGACATCATCATTCACTGCTTGCTTTATTATTCATTGAGATTTCTTCGTTAAGATTTGAACTCAGACATCGACAAATTAATGATTGAGCAGCGCAAGACTAAATGCATGACATCTCAAACAAATTAAGATTGAATGACATTAGATCAAATGGTGACGACATTAGCATAAGCAGTAGCATAGTGGACTGTTAGGGGGCTGAAAGGACATCCTTTTGCTGAGCATGAATCCATGATCATCATATCTTTCTTCTTGGTCTGGTTCGTGCGAATAATACAACCTAATAATGTTGATACGTTCACATTTCAAACAAAAACAAAAACAAATAATAAAAAAAAAGGAAAAAAGGTGTTAGCTTTAGCTGTTGAGCACAAGCACTTCTTTCCAGTCTCAAATTTCATCATGTCATGGGGTACGGAATATGGATGGTGCCTTTGGGTGGTTCTTTACGCAATCCCATTACCCACCCACTCATCCCAACCCAACCATTCCAAATTCCAATTACAAAGCGAATCAAGATTCCCCTCTCTCTCTCTCTCTCTCTTCAATTGTTCGATGCAGCCCAAGAGCTCCCTTATTATTTCATTTAAATTTATCAAATAAAAATATTTAAGAAATTGTCTATAAGTAAAAAAAAATTATGAATTTTTTGTCACTTTGTAGTTTAACGTCAATTCATATTGCAATGTAATAAAACACTCCGTAAAAATTTGAGGCGACAAGAAATTCATTAAGAGTCCCACTTTTGAGAAATTTTCTTTAACATTTCTCTTGTTAAATATGTAATGCATTTCAAACACAATCACATGTTATTACTACCTCTCCCAAATTTGTTATTTTATCTAAGAAATTTGCGTATCAATATTTTTGTACATATATTTTATATCACATGACTTGTATTCGCGATACTATTTTTGAACACAGATCCTCTCCGAATTAAAAAAAAAAAAGAGTATAAGAATTAAATGATATGGACCGTTTAAATTTGATCCAACGACTACAAACACGGGATCCCTTTAAAAGTTATAATAATTATAGTTGTTGGACCAAATTTTAACGGTCTAGATCATTTGATCCTTAGGCTCCGTTTTTTTTAGATCTGGAGAGGATATGTGTTCACTATTTTCCCCCTATTTCTCTTTTATTTATTTATTTTATATTATTAGGGAATTGTTATTAGCACTGCAAAAATCTCATTTGGCACTCTAAACTTTCTATAATTAGAAAAAAAAATACACTTATGAGGAATGCATAATGAGATTTTTGAAGTGCTAATAACAATTACAATTCCAATTCCAATTCCGTATTATTATTGTTTCTTGATACAGTCTTTTCCTATGTTATTTTTTATTAATTAATTAAACTATTTTATAACTTCTATGTTACTATCCAAAGTTCGCTTTCACTTCACAACGCACAGAAGAACCCAAAACCAAGAGAATACAATATCAAAGTTCAGTCTTTCACATCTTCTCAACCTGTCTGACGACAGCTCTTGATTTTCCAGCCCCAATCTGTTTGTTTCCTAAGAAAATTCCCACTAAAATTTAACCCAACATGGGAAACAGCGGGAGCAGAAACAACGGCGGCCGCCGGAGACACGGCTCCCGCCAAAACCACCCGGCTCCGCCACCTCCGGCCCCCCCTCAGCCCGAAATCTCTCAAAACCGCTACGTATTCGCAGCGGCGACTCCGTACCCGTCTCAGTACCCGAACCCCAACCCGCCCCAGTACTACCAGTACCAAGGTTACTACCCGCCGCAGCCCATGCCGTTACCTCTGCCCGCTCCGTACGATCAGCACCACCGCGTCCCCCATCCCCACATGGACCCGGCCCATCCGAATTGGGCTGGCGGGCGGTACCGGTGCGGCCCGGTAATGCAGGCTCCGACGCCATACGTGGAGCACCAGAAGGCGGTAACTATTAGGAACGATGTGAATCTGAAGAAGGAGACTCTGAAGGTCGAGCCCGATGAGGAAAACTCTGGAAGCTTCCTCCTGTCCTTTGCTTTTGATGCCACTGTTGCTGGGAGGTAAAATTTCAAGCTTAAAGCTTTTATGTTGAACCTTTTTTTTCCTAACATCTGATTTGTTACTGTATAAACTGCCTAATTGTGGTTGATATTTGCTTTTATGTGGGATTAGCTTAAATGGGCTTGCTGTTTTTGGTTTGGTTGATTCAATTTTGGTGTGTTAGGTTGAACTAGTGGACTGGTTGGATGTGGAAATTGAATTTGTGGGAGTTAGATTGTTGCAAAAGAAAGAGTTCTTTGCTAAATTGGTAATCAATTTGATTGTGGGTTGTAGATAATGAAAGAATGAGAAACAATTTCACCAGAGTCAAAGTTTTATTGAAAAATATTCTGCGCTACTTGCCATTCCCAAGTATGGAATTGTGGGACTACAATAGGTTAACATGATCGATAGATGATCTGTGGTTTACCGTAGATAACTTTGTTTTTATTTTATTTTTTTATTTATGGATTATTCTTAAATCTGAAAACTTGAGCCTTACCAAATGTCTGTTCTAATACTCTCTCTAACATGTGACCCTTTTACCACCGGTAAAGAGCCAAATATTTGAGATTCTAACTGTTGTTACTTGTTAATCGGTCTTGAACTTATCTTATCTTATGACAAGGTACATCTACCTGGTATAAGTAACTTTTTGAAACTGTGGAAAACCATGATTTCACAATGATTTCTTTCTTTTTTTTTGTCTGTGCTCTGTACTGTTTGATACAAAATCAGTCATGTCGTACAAGGATTTTCTTACCGCTAGAGAGGACTCAGAAAGAGGAAACAAGAAGCTGCTTGGGAACCTTACAAAAGTGAAAGGGCACAAGTTTTGAGAGGATATAGAGGGGTTAAGAGCATAGATAGTGCACATTGATCAGTGAAAATGACAATTTAGGAAATATAAGATACTGTGAGGACCTTAGACTCTTTATGTCCATTTGATCATTCAGATTGGAACGTTCCTTTTTGTAGTTAAATTCGGCAGTACAAAGTATTTCCCTTGGCTGAGATGCACACAGAATGATATTTTGTGCATCACATATCATACTCAAACGGCATGCTGTGATGGCACTTTTCATGTAGAATTATAAAAGGGCATGGCTGTAAATGCTAAAATTGTCTCTCGAAGGCACAAAGTTCCTCACATTTTCATATGCAATTTAGTGTCATTCGATCATCAGATTTTTTATTTTTATTTTTTATTATTATTTTTTTTTTAAGTTTTAATATATGGCTTTGTGAAACAGCATCACCATTATCTTCTTTGCGAAAGAAGGCGAGGACTGTAATCTGACACCAATGAAATTTAACCTTCATCCACCTGTGACTGTACATTTTGAACAAGGTCTGGGCCAGAAGTTCAGGCAGCCCCCTGGAACTGGAATTAACTTCTCAATGTTTGAGGATACAGAGTTACTGAAAGTAGCTG
This sequence comes from Pyracantha coccinea, assembly GCA_028566515.2. Lineage (NCBI taxonomy): Eukaryota > Viridiplantae > Streptophyta > Magnoliopsida > Rosales > Rosaceae > Pyracantha > Pyracantha coccinea. Next base: position 325,807 of record JAOTRO020000027.1, on the reverse strand, counting down.
ACTTGGATATCTATCCTATAGCTGTGAAGGCTGAGGCATCCCCTCCTGCCCATGATGGATCAGAGGGAAGCCCTTTGTCTGTAACAACAAACTCCCAGATAACTCAAGCTGTATTTGAAAGGGAGAAAGGTGAATTCCAAGTTAGGGTTGCCAAGCAGATTCTTTGGGTGAAGGGGATGAGGTATGAACTACAAGAGATATATGGCATTGGTAATTCAGTTGAAGGTGACGTGGACGGGAATGACCCAGGGAAAGAATGTGTAATTTGCCTGTCTGAACCACAGGATACAACTGTTCTTCCATGCAGACACATGGTAATCATACTTTGTTCTTTTGCTTTTCAAATTTTGTCATAGTTGCTAGTGGAAAAAGCTGAGCTTAATCTTGAGAAAATTTTCTGATTGGTGAGACTTAGTTTGTTGCCAAAAAAAAGATGGTAACCGAAATTTATGAAATGACAAAAGGAAACAGGGAAGTCTTATAAAGAGAAGCTGATTTATTTGGGTTCGAAATTCCTGCCAATTATTTTGTAGATTTTATAGGGTTACATTAACTTGTGTCCGTCCAGTTATCACTTTTGCAAACTAATCTACTTTTGAATCAACCCGAGTGTAATTTATGTTGGATTTTCGTCTTGACTGATTTTTGGTTGGATTTCTTTTCTTGCTGCAGTGCATGTGCAATGGATGTGCCAAGGTCTTGAGATTCCAAACAAACCGCTGCCCTATTTGCCGACAACCAGTTGAGAGGCTTTTGGAGATAAAGGTCAACAATGGCCCTGAGGAATGAGAGGATGTGTTCTGCCACTAGCATTCTGTAAGTTAAAGGCACCCCACACCCACCGCACCCGGCCCTGCCTTTTTCTCCTCTTTCCTTCTGCACTTCCATTTTCCATCCTGTTTTCAATGAATCAAAAAGGCAAATTATATGGTATTTGGGAAGAGAGATTGAAGTATGTATATGCTATAGTTTTTCCTCTGTTTCTCTGGGGCAGACGGTAAGTGAAGTTTGTGCTTTGAGGAGTAATTTTTGCATACGGGGCTGGCAGCCCTCTCACAGGAGTCAGACCAACACGAGGCCACATGTAGGCCTCACCCTTGTGAGAAGACTGTCATGCAGCACCCGTACACTAGAATATCACCTCTCTACGGGATTATTAGATGGACTTGGTCACTTGTGCTTTCTTTGTAGAAGAATTGGAGCAATGGTCCTTAACTAAAAATTCATGAGTATTAGTCAACTTGTCACAATGTGGGGCAATAGTCATTTAGGTAACTCCGTTATAACTTTTGTTCCTCCTTTGCTTCTCCTTTAAACACTTTATTTTGGATGGAAATTCTTATACTCTTGCCCAGGAAGACCATTGTTAATATTTTGACACATTCTTTAACCAACAGCCTAACTAAATGAGGTTGTTTGGCTACTCTTAACACCCTAGTTAAATGAGACTTTTGGTTACTTTTAACAAAAAAATTTGGAGAAAAATCAAGCTCCAACATGCTAGCTAAATGATTAGTCTTAATTTTGTGAATAGTAAACTAGTTATTTTATTATATATATATATATATATATATTTTAATAACACAAATGATATGATCTAAACTTTTTTTTTTTGTTTTGGGGAGGGGGGAGGGGGTAGGCTTAGCCTCATAATGGGTTAGCAATGATGTGGTTCAAATTCTTCTTTGGCAAGAATCGAATCTAAGACCTCTCACTTACAAGTGAAAAAGAATATCATTAGACCGTATAACTAAGTTGCGTAAACTAGCTACATTTAGATAGGAGGGTCAAGTTTTTGCTAAACGTAAAAATTATAACATCGCATTGTTTGTGAGCTTCAAGAGAAGAAAAAAGGCTTGGATTGTAAAGTTTAGGAAAAAAATAATACTAAAATATTTTTACTAAAACTAAAAGAACTAGTACTGTTGGAAGCGGTGGCCAGCTAAATTAGCTGTTGAGTTATTTGGCTAACTACTAATAATAAGAATTTAAGTAGCATTGTTAGAGATGCTTAACAAACTAAAGTTTAGAAGAGAAAATGCCATTTTGCTTGTGTTTGCGTAGATGAAATGTTCACTTTGTTGAATTTAATTGTTTGCCGCAAGTGAAAAGATGGTTGAAAGAAACACCTTTGGAGGGTTGGATGTCAATTCAGCTAGACTATTATTCAATTATACAAAAAACTCCAATAATGTTTCACAATTAACTATTTTTGTGGGGCAAAGGCAAAGCTAAATAATTGCAAGTAATAAAACAATTTCGAGATGCCCCATCACTTTCATTATTTTATTTCAATCACAATAATGTTTTTAATCAAGAGATGTAATATCTACACATCTCTTTTTACTTCTCACACATCATTTGTTAACTTTTGTCCTTTGATATTCTTTAATTCATTCGATCTGATGTCAAAAATTGAAAGAGGTTTGTAAAGAGTAAAAATGAGTGTGTAGATAGTACACCTCTTAATCAAAGGCGTCGTTATCTTCTCCAGGTCGCCTCAAAGTCTGCATCTCAACAACTGTCTGTGATTGGCTTCCAAAAGCTCTCAAGCCGCTACCATCTTCAATTATTCGGTAGTTGTGACTTGTGAGCTCATACTCATTCATTTCCTTACCCATGATTCGGACGTTCCATCCTTTTCGGTCCAAACAAACCGAACCAATTCCCATTTCGGGTATAAGAAAAAGGAGCCCGTCCTCAAATAGATTTAACAAGCGTATATTTATTATAACTCTATAAAATTAGGTAAATTACACAAAATTATCTCAACTATAGGTCGGACCACAATCTCATACCTCATGTTTTAAAAATTATACTGTCATATCTCATCTTACGAATTTGTTGCAATGCTATACCTCCGTCAGTTTTTCTATTAATTTCTCTGTTAAATACTGACATAGGGAAATTAAATATATTTTTTAAAATTAAATATCAAAAAATTAAAAATAAAATTATTTAAATATTTTTACATAAAATTGTGGGATCCACCCCTACAAACCCTTCCCCATCCGTCTCCCCAACCTTCCTCCACCACCCTCTCTCTCTCTCTCTCTCCCTCTACTGTCTCTGGGCAATGTAAAATGATAGAACAAGATGCCTAACCCATATGGATATTTCTCCTCTTACCACAATTTCTTCCCCCCTCTCTCCCCTCTCTCTCTCTCTAAAATCCATGTCTGCAACTTGCAATCTACCATGTATTCCTAGAATCCTACTCCTCCATTGACAATGACCACTACGATCGCCTCCCCAACTCCCTCCTCCTCTTCATCTTCAACACATCAGTGACATCAAGGCCTTCTCCGTTGATGATCCGGATTCCTCCGCCACCGACAGCAACAACCTCGACCAATCTGGCGTTACCCACCCACCACTCGTCGAATCGAGCTTCCCAGGGACAGGCTTGGCATCAACGATGAAACTCTGCTCAGGTGGAGGGCCAATTTCGGCTCCACCTTAGACAACTGTGTCATCCTCGGCGCCTCCTCCGTCATCCACCAGGGACCCACCAAAACATAGTTCTTTCCGAAAATCGGGTCTGATGGGTTGTGCGCCACCAACAAAGTCGTCGTGGGGACGACGCTGCACACGAACAAGGACCAACTTGGTTTTGACGAATGTGGACGGGTAGGGTGTTGTACATCTATAGGACCAGCTCGAGGAGTTGCGGGTGAAGCCATCATTGGCCTCCTTCGCATCGAAGAGGGTGATTGGCAAGTGAGGGCGATGGTGGGGAAGTGGGTTCTGGTTTTGGTGGTGAAGGAAGGTTGGGGGAGACAGATTAGGGGATACATGTGGGGAAGAAGGGTAAAATATTTTAATGATTTTATTTTTATTTTTTTTATATTTAATTATTTTTTAATTCAGTAGGGGTAGGGAGTGGGTCTCATCTCAAGTCACATCAGCATTTAACAGAGAAATTAATAGAAAAACTAACAAAGATCTGACATTGTAACAAATTCGTAAGATGAGGTATGAAATTGTAATATTGAAAAGATGAGGTATGATATTGTAGTTTAAGCCATAGTTGAGGCTGTTTTGTGTAATTTATCTTTTAAAATTTAAAATATAAACTCGTCATTCATGATAATTTAAATGAATTAATAACATTACCTGAAGGATGCAACAGACACAAAAGTCTCGCTCGTGTCGTACCCACAAAAACCTCTAAGAGGCCTTGACGTGAGGGAAGCAATAAACCATTCATCCGTGGGGTTAAAAGATGCTGCACAAGAGATCGACGTGTAAAGCAGGGTCATCAATTTTCCACAATCAAGTTTAATAAAAGATTAAGCTTCCATGGACCACTCTAATATGCATAATTAAACGAGTTTCAACGAAAAATAACCCGAAGCAAACAGAGAAACACAAATCAAACATAAGATTAATAAGTTGCTAAGCTGGAAAGCTCAAGTGTTCAACCAGCCATTAAGCAACAACTTGGATGTTTATCATCATCCTTGATAACATAAACGCACCACACAAGATAATTATGGTTGTTTTATTTAGCCCAAGTGCCCAACCATAAAAGCAACATGATAGAAACAAGATGATCACAACATCACATCATGATCAACCAACAGATAGGAGAGCATCACCGGGGGTGCCATCTCCCCACCACTGATGGACAAACACGCCACTGCTGCGGAGGCTTCCAAAGATGTCCATGCAGTCCACCGGCATTGCACCTCCAGCATCTACTTGGCCTGAGCAGTGAAGAAACAGCTCGTCCACAAAGCATATGGCTCCACTTTCAAACAGTTCCGTGAGGAACTTCAGTTCTACACTGCCTGCATTCATCTTGAGCACCACGAAATCTGCAAACCCTACTGTTTCTTTGAACCAAACGAGGAAATCAAACCCTTCATCTCCGACATATGGATCTGTGTCTCCATCGATTGTAACATTGACTTTTGGCTTGATTCCGGCCAGCCCTGGATGATAAACAAAGGTGATTCCCGGCTTTTTGACATAGGATAACAGAACAGAAGTGTTATGGTCAACAAAATAAACATTGAAATCTTTGTGTTTGATGGGATAAGAAGGCAGGAACCAATTTGTAACATTTGAGTTCAGATGCTGTGCTGCCCCAATATCAATATAGACCAAACGCTTCTTTGAGGAAAGATCAACAAAATTAGGCAAATAGGCGAACCTCTTTCCACACTCCACTGGTTTTTCCTTCACCAGAGGCTCCATTTTCCCAATGAGAGGTCGATTGTTTGTGAGGGATCGGCAGTCAGCTGGAAGGCGATACTGCTCAAAGAGACCAGCATTGTCATAATTTTTCTTGAACACAACCAGTGTGAAGTTATTGACGTAATTAACGTGCACAACACTGGAACTTTTCAGCAGTGAAGAAATTGGGGTAGCAGACCTAATCAAGCTATTCGGGGAGGAAACACTGCTACCCACAAGCATAGCCCCAATTCCACCGGGGCTAAGAACACGCTCGATCTCAAGCACTAGTAGCGCAGGGACAGAAACCTTATCGAGATCCCTGGAAAGCACAAAATCGAAAGACTTGTCCACATAGTCAATTTCATACACAAACTGTTTGTGCTTGAGCGAGAAGAACCGGTGTTTGTAAACACCACGAGCATTGGGAAATCCCAAAGCTTGCAATGCCAGCACGGCTGAGGCGGAATCTTCTCCTACAGAGAGAGCTTTTGTACCGTATTTCAATAGCTTCTGACCCATGAGCTCTCTGACCACACTGACAGTCAAATTCACATCCCGCTTGCACTGCTCCGAATCGTAAGACCCCCAGAAGGGGTTCAGGAACAGACTCTGGAAATTGAACTTCTCCGGGGTCAATTCGACAGGGGCGACGCGGCCCAGTTCGGCGGCGCAGTCGCCAGAGTTCACAAAAGTGAACATTGTCATGTAGGTCCCGGACAAAATGTGGATCAATGGTATGATCGACATAGCCGCGGCGATCAAGAATGCCCGGAGAAACACGTGCCGGGCCAAAGACCCATGAAGGATCTGCATTCCCACGCCCTTCAAATCCATGATTTTCTTCGTTTCGACGATTCGGGCCTGAATCATATCGCGTTTAAGCAATTGGGTTTCGTTGTTTCCGATCAAATCCGAGTTGTTTAATCAAAAAAGTTGCGAGCTTTGTAACTTTGTAAATCAATTACAGATTTCGAGAGAGGGAAAGAGCCAAAGGGAGAAAGAGAGAGTAGATTAGCGAGTGCAAAACCTGGAGGAGGTGTGATTCCCACCCACGAGAAGCACTATCGATTTTTGAATTACTAGCAACACCCTATTCCAAATTTTCGCCGGCTTCACTTCGAACCAGACGACCCGACCCATGTTTACGCTCCGATTGCGAATCTACATTACATGTCGGACGGGAGCGGCACCAATTTTGATTAGTTTGGGGTGGATCCGCAGAACAGAAACCCTAATTTGAAAATTGGGGATCAGGGATTTCTGAGAGCTTTTTTCAGAATGAAGCGATTCAGCAGAGGGTGTGGACTGCGGATCTTGTTTTAGTATATAAAACACTCCTAGGCTCCTACTGCTAGTGTCGAGGCAGGGATTTGATTAGGCCACCGACGGTGTAGGTAACACGTGCCGACACCCGAAGCCTCTCAGCTCGAACTCAGTTTTACCGCGAGTCCCAACTGTAAAAAGCGCCAAGGGTTTGTAATTGTGGGGACGGCTAGTGACACAGTGACGCAGATGGACGTCCCTTAGAATTACGATTTAGTGAGATTTCTCTTCATTTATAAGTGATGGATCTCAGGTTCGATTCTCGTGAAAAACGAATTTCAACTACATTATTATGGCAAACCCATTGTAAGCTGAATCCCTTAGTGTAAATACTATCGTTTGTTAAAAAAAAATCAATCGTGAGTGTGTGTGGGACCCGCAAGTAGATCGACGACTCGTTTTCTTTCGATTAGGGAGAACTAGGATCATTTCTGGATCCTCTTTGTGAGGATCCTGGGGATCCTTATATCGTGTCCATTTATCGTACATCGTGCTATCATAAATTATTTTAAATTATTTTTATTTAAAATTAAATACAAACAATATCTGACGAAAGTTGACCGCACGATATACGATGAACGAATATAATGTGAAGAATTATGGGATTTTCACAAATAGGATCCAGAGAGGAACTTCACAAATAGGATCTGGAGAGGATTCTCATTCGATTAGGGATGTAAGTAGTAGGCAAAGATATAGTTAAAAAAGGATAACGGATGAGTTGGGCATTACTATGGATCTGACAAAAGCGTGTGCTCATCACTGGCATTGGTTGGGTTCATGCATATGAATGAATGATCTTGGGACTAGCAAGATGTGGTTTTGGTGATGTTTTCACAGCCAATGGATGTGATCGAACAGTTGCTGCCATGCAGTTGGGAAGGATTTTTCAATGTGACCGTGTTTGGGCCCAAAATAATATTTTGGGTCAAGCTTTGGTCCAATAACATCATCTGAAATCTTGTCATGGGCCGTCCAGTTGAGGTTGGTCGAATCCTATTACAAAAAGGATTTAGATAAGGGTAAGGTAGTCGAACCTTATTGCAACAAGGGGTCTTAAATCTAAGGATGCTTAGGATTAGGGGATGAATCTGGTTCGTTAAGGAGCTTGGTTCAAAGTCCTATAGGAATTAGGATTGGCTGAAACCTAATCAGATTGGGTTGAGGGGTTCTAAGCCTAGTGAATTTCTAGTTCGGACATGGAGGGGTTAGCTGCTATAAATAGAGAGGGGAGTGCATCATTCA
>JAOTRO020000027.1:290292-308572 GCA_028566515.2 Pyracantha coccinea | reverse complement strand
TAACACACAATTTGTTAGCGCCTAACTCGATAATGTATTCCAACGATATTACAGTTTTTTCAAAGTTTATCTCTACAAAAAATTACCTAAATTCGAAATTATATGATTGTTAGATTTAATAATAGTCAATTTAGCAAAATGTATTCCTCAATTTTCTTCACTATAACTAAATATCTTAATTATGTTGGATTGTCTCTTTTTTTTTTTTGGAATAATTTTTGAATGATAGGTTGAAAGATAGACGATTCAGATTCCTCAAAAATTAAAATCACAAAAAATGGACCATGTGAAAAACTAGTCATAATCCTCTAGCCCCTTATATATAATATATTAATATATGCATACAACGAGGTTGATACTGGACGAAGTGCCACATTAAAAAACTGGAGGATAAACCTGAATTAGTAATTGAAAGAATCAATTTGTACTTTGACTTTAATAAAGACATAAAATAAAGGCGGTGTGCTATCCACACATTCTATTTTACTTTTTACACACTCTTTGATAATTTCTATCAATTAATATTCTTTAATTCATTCGATTCGTTGGCCAAAAATAAAAAAGGTATGTGAGAAGTAAAATGGAGTGTGTGGATATCACACCCCAAAATAAAGGGGTGTGATATCCATTCACCCTATTTTACTTCTCACACACCTTTTGAATTTTCGGCTGTCAGATCGGATGAATTGAAAAAGATCAATGGATAAAAATTATCAAAGGATGTGTGAGAAGTAAAATAAAGTGTGTGGATAGTACATCCCAAAATAAAAAGAGTATCTAATCCTATGGCAATTTGCAACTGAGTTTTCAAATATATGTGCGTGCCGGTTTGGTACTTAATACTAGTCAAATCCCAATTAGAACAATGTAAGGGGGTTGAAATATACTGGCATAAAGATGAACGGCCAGCTTCTTGATTGCTTTATGCATGCACTACCATATAATTAAGTGGAATAATATGTGGCAGCATTTTCGTGAAATTTTGAACTTGTATAACTTCTCTCTACTCTTAAGTTCAATTTAAATGTGAATTATCTTTTTCATTCTATTGCACAATTACTATCAAGTACAAGATGAAATTAATAGTAAAACTAAAATTTATCAATAAACCTACACCAATAATCAAACTATACTATCACGCAATCTTTATCCTACGTTCATTCTAACTAAAACCCTAAGACGCTTTCTAAATGAAAAACAAACTCTCTTTGACCGATGAATTGTGATTTTGAAGTTTTGAATCCTCTAACTAAGGTATGAATCGATTCATGTAAGGTTTTCCGTTTAATTTCAAAATTTTAAGATTTAGGAACAAGAATTCGGTGATTGTGGAGTTTCTTATATTTGTGTACCCTCTTTCTGCTTGATGTTTGAATAAAATGTTTTCAGTTCACAAGGCCTTAACGAACTTGAAGGCTGTACGTTTTATTCATTCATATAGCTAACAAAGCATAAAACATCAAAGTTTAGGTAGTAAATTTTGATTTAAAGAGATATTGATCGTTTAATTAACTGTAATATGAGTATAGAGAGTAAGTTATGTGTAAAAAAAAGTTAAATGGTTCAAATAAAAATTCCCTACCATAACAACATTTTGGCCAAATGATTAAACATTTGGGCCAAATGATTAAACATTTGGATAATTCTTATTTTGCTTTGATGCATAAACTGAGAGTCTCTCTCCTCTTAACTTTCGGATAATACTTGCATCCCTATTGAAACAAGACATATTCTATTTTTTGTGAATAACGTGTTTTTACGGTATAAGTTCCATGATAGGGCTATTTAATTTCTTAATCTCTATTTGACGATCATCTCTGCAAACAATAATTTAAATAACAAATCATTTAAATCTTTTTATCCAAGCAAACTTGCAAAGCCCAACATATATGCCAAAAAGGCAAAAGCATTTATTACTTCTAGTGAGTAATGTTAAGAAGATCTGCCTAGCATAAGAAATGTTGATTAACGTTTTTATTTTTTATTTGTGATATATCATATGGTTGATAAATTTGGTTTAAAAAGTTGATCTGCCTAGCATTACTCTTTGTCGCCGATGCCGAACCATCTTTCCTATTCCCTTCCCTCCATTCTCTGAGAGATCTTTGTTTCGGCAACAAGTGGTTGGATATAATGACAACAATCAAGCCTTATCCCACCACTAAGTGGGATCGGCTGTATGAATCTTAGAAGACCACTGTGTTCGGTTTTGCAACTATCTTCCGTTAGCTCTAGGTACTACATATCTCTTTAAAGCCTCTTTCCAAGTCTTCCTAAGTTCTACTCTACCCATTTTGCTTTAAGCTTCCGTCTCATAGTCGCATCTTCTAACCTGAGAATCTGTAAGTCTTCGGTTCACGTGTCCAAACCATCTTAACCAACTTTCTCTCATCTTATCTTCAATTGCAGTTACTCCTACTTTACCTCGGATATTCTTGTTCTTAATACAAGTAGTTGTATAGTTGGAAAAAAAAATAAAAAATTAACCACTTGTATTATGACACTTGGTGTGGACTAGGATGTGTGACCTGCATGCTAAACAATTTCTTCCCTCCCCTGCTCCATTGCTGTAACTGGGGGCCCTTAATTGCTTGAGATTCAGTCTGAGGAGAGAGATCTCTCTCTCAGCTGCCACTTCAACAGTCCACATAAACACACCTCTCTGTTTTTCCAGCTCCTCTACCTTTTCTCTCTACTGGGTTTTAGTGGTTTTGCAGAATCGGTAGCAGTGGCCTTTGAGCTATGGCGACTGAAGATGGAACCTTTGCTAAAAACGGTGGCGGCATTTTCACCAACGAAGCTGAGCCTTCAACCTACGTGGTATCCCATTTTTTGTTGAAAATTTGTTCATGGGTTGTTCTAATATATTCGTTTTCCTGCTTTCCATTTTCCTCACTTGTTGATTCAATTCATTTGATGATTTTGTCAGATGTTTGTTTGTGAATGATGAAATTTTGACTTCGTATTAGTTTTTTTTCCTTTAATTTCTTGTTCTTTTTTACCTAAACTGGGTAAATGCATGCTTAAACTGCCATTAATCATATTTTCAATCCTAAGTTGGTATCTGTATAACTATGAAATTCAAGTTGAAGCATCCAATTCCGCGTAGAACTAGTCAGGGTTTATGCTGTTATTGTTTTCATGTTATATTTCCTTATTTTTTGGTAAAAAAGAACTTACCTTTCAGGTTGTTTTCGAAATTGTGTTTTCGTGATGTTCTTAACATGGGACAATTCATATCATATGCTCTTTTGTAAATTTGGTTCGATACATATGTCTCGTTTGGTTCCTTATGTCGGTTTTGTCCTCAATGTCACATATTTATGCAAGTGAAATGAAACCGACTCGCTCTAGTTCTTCAATTTTCACATCTTTTGTTGTTGTGCATGATAGATGTGCTTGTCTGATATTGGTGTATAAGTAGTAGTTGATCATGTTTGTAGAATGCTTCCTTGTGTTTTGCTGATCCTGGATGATCTTTCTTTTTCCACAGGATGGAGTTTCCACTGAGATAATTGAAGAAGCACCTCCTGGCCATCTGTGGAGACGACAGAACCTCGTCTTACAGATACCTTCAAGAACTCTTGATGATGCCAAAGAGAATTTTGTGAGAATAAACATGCCCCCAACGCCGAGCCCCACTCCCAAAAGAGTAAATTTCTCCCCATTACCCAGCCCTAGTTTAGCCAAAATCAATGCGTCCCCAGGTCCCTCGTCGTCAAAAACTAAATCGACCACAAAAAGAAGCCTCCTTCCAAAACTAAGTTTCAAAAATCGGAACAGTACTTCGGATATTGAGAAGGCTGCCACTCGAGCACTAGGAGGCTTACCTGCAGGGACAATTGAGAAGCCTTCAACTCCAAGGGCCTGGTCCTTTGCAATGCTTTTAACTCCCAGGACGAAAACCGCATCATCCTTGCCTGCAACTCCAATTGCTGACTCAAATCTAGAGTCTATGCATGGCAGGAACACAATTGATCTGGTGAGTATCTATCACTTGTTAGTTTGACAATAACTGTTTTGTTGAGAAGAATTCAAGTTGACCATAGTTTACGGAAATCTTATAAAAACAAAAAATCTTTAATACAATTTGAAGTCTTGTGCTTTTAATGTGTGTAAGTTTATTGTATATGTTTACAGTCATTTGGTTTCCTCAATGTTGCATGGTCTGGTGGCAGTGCACCATCTTTGTGATGGGTTCCCTGACTTTCCCCCTTAACTTCTTGTACTGCTTCTACTGAAAATATCAATTAGACCAGAAAGATAACCTTTTCGCCTTGGTTCTTGATGACTTAGAGAATAAATGAAGCGGGTGTTAATAACAGTTGATACAATATAATATTTAGTTTTATAGACTGATTAGCAGCGTAAGTTGCCCTTCGGTGCAACACATATTTTAAGCAGAGGCTAAACATTTCCTCCTATTCTCTCTTCTATCAGTTTGAATCCTACAGTGGGTTGTACTGCCCTTTCATTTTATGATGTTTGAGTCGTTTGTTGCTTTTAAAATTACTTCCATGAGGTACTTCTCTTCTGCATCCAGAGATGGCATTGGAGTGTGTCTACTTGTTGAACGTATTTTGTCAGGAATGAGTTTCTAGCATAGTTTTTTTTGTCTCAAGTAACCCTCACAGATATCTTTGTTTGCTGTTCCACGTGATTCTTGACTTTGTAGAAAGCAGAGGCCCAACAACCTATTCGCCGCTCACGTTCAGTTCCTGCGATTAAGAAAGATGGAAGTACATATGCAGGCAGTGTCATTCGTGTAATTCCAACCACGCCACTAGTGGCTGAGAGGACTGTCACGACTACGTCAAGCACATCCCCAATAAATGTCACTAGTAAGTTCTGCTTCTAATTGTCTGGTGTCCAAATCGACAAAAAACCTCTTCTATTCCTTTGTGAATGCACCTGAGTACCATGTTATGCTAATTGTCTGTATTTTAGCTACCTTTGACCCTAGTTTTGTAACTTGTGATAACCAACCTATGCCTTATCTTAGTTTCATGTTTCAGATGGAAGTGATGATGGTGGTGAAGATATTGCTGAAGAAGAGGCTGTTTGTCGAATTTGCTTAGTTGAGCTGGGTGAAGATGCCGACACCCTCAAGATGGAATGCAGCTGTAAAGGCGACCTTGCTCTTGCCCACCAAAAATGTGCTGTAAAATGGTTCAGCATTAAGGGTAATAAAACATGCGATGTGTGCGGAGAAGATGTTCAGAACCTACCAGTCACACTTCTACGAATTCAAAATTCTCAGGCTGTTAATTTGCGAGCAAGTAGAGCACAGCAGGCTGAGGTTACTCAATATAGGCAAGTCGAAAATTTTCAACTGATATAATGCTTAGGAAGTGGAAATTTCTGCACTTGCTGTGTCTTTATTGTGCGGGTTTATTTTCTTATTGTGTTTTGGTACCACCTCATAGTATGGTATAACTAATAGTTTATGCAAATTTTGTCAGGGTTTGGCAGGATGTTCCCATCCTCGCCATAGTCAGCATGCTTGCTTACTTCTGTTTTCTTGAGCAGCTTCTGGTAAGTCATGCAACTTCGTTATGCTTTTCTTTCTTAGCCTTTCAAATTCTAATCAAATCACATGGACAGGTGGGGAAAATGGGATCGCACGCAATCACTCTCTCTCTTCCTTTTTCCTGCATTTTGGGCCTTCTGGCATCCATGACATCGACCACAATGGGTAAGCTAACTTTGAAATTCTTTGTTCTTGCAAATATTTTGCGTAGCATGAATTCAGCGATTTTCCTTTCAGTAAAACCAAGAGAACAATCTTTCTGTTATACTGACGTAGAAATTCATGCACAGTGAGAAGAAGATATGTCTGGATTTATGCAACTACACAGTTTGCACTGGTCGTTATTGCAGCACATTTACTTTATTCATTGGTAAGAGTTGCTCTAGTAATCAAGTAGCGGTAGGATTTGGCAAGTAAACCTGAGAATGTGATGACCCTACTTAATTTGAGAAAGTTTTCGAAATTTTGGTTACAAATGCTTAGAAGGAAGAACCACTGATCAAAACACCGATGGTCGTGTGAATGCACTTGTTGAATATTCGTGTTTGTATGTTCTTGTCCGGTCCACAGATTCACATGCAGCCAGTTCTGGCGCTTCTCCTCGCCACCTTTTCAGGGTTCGGAACTACAATGTGTGGAAGCTCTATCATTGTTGAGGCGTTGAGATGGAGGGGAAGATGGCGTTCTCGGCAGTCAAATCAACAGCATGGTTCTCAGGAGGTGACACGACCGAATCAATCACCACAGAATACGCAACAAACACAAACGAATCCCCAACAGCGGGAAAATGAACCTGAAGGTGCAGAACTTACTCGTGGCTCTACTTCTGTATGCATGAATACCACCGCTGCATGCTAAAGGAAAGTCTGGCCGTAAACTGCCCCAAAATATAGCACATGTTAAAGCGTTGTACATAAACTGTTTTGTATACATAGTTTGGCTCGTCCTTCGTTTATGGTTTCGTGATCAAAATTTCGTGAAAAAAATACCGAAACGTCTTCCTCTGTTCTTCGTATCAAACATCATATTATTGCTGTAGGTCAGTAAATATATTCTAGCAAAAAGCCGTTTCGTAATTACAAATGGGGGCTTCTCCCTCCCAACCTCTTACTGCCTTCAATGGCATTTTTGTCTATACAATAGAATCAGTTGGTTGCATGGCAATGCCAATCAGATTACGCTCACAAAAGTGCTTTTTTCTGGAAAAACCAACTGGACAACAAGAGAAAAATGCTAAACAGGCAAATAGCTAGAACTGTAACCCGATGGAGAAAAAATCGAACGAAAAAAAGAGAAGATTGTTTAGCTTCGTCTGATGACAGTCTGGTCATTGCTTGAAACTCGAACTGCCAACCTTGACAGAGGACAAAGGCTTCTCCTTTGAGCTGGTACTTAATTCAGCTGAGTTGTTTGATTGGGTTTCTGAAACGCTGGGTCTCACCCAAACTTTTATATGCCCCTCTCTGCAGACAGTAAGAACGGATTCTTGGGTAAACATTATGCCAGAGAGGGGTTCAGTGTGTACCCGGTGAGCAACCAGCGGTGAGATTTTTGGAACATCTCGCATGCTTGGAGCAGGCTGCAGGGTACCCACTGGAAGTGCATTGTCCCAATGAGATGACTGGCTTCCAGCACTGTATGTGGGGGAGCCACCAGGAGGGCATCGTCGCAATGGCACCACAATCTCATCCATCTCCAGGTCCCACAGAAGCAACTGTGTGTCCTGCAGTCAAACGGAAAGTATAAACAAAATCACTAACAAGAATTATAGAGAAAAGATCATCATCAATCTTACATATTCATTTACAACCAATTGCATTACGGCATTCTTATACATGAGATATCTGATTATGAATGTAAATACATAATTTTTGACATAATATTTTCTGATACCTGACCGACGGAACCAAACCGGTACATGACAGTTTCCCCCATGCCATCTGAATTTGGTGATGAACAATATGAATCAAAAGCCACTCCACTGACCTGCCAACGTCATCCGGTAAGAACTAAGTAAACCAGACACAATCAGGTAATTATAACATGCACAATGCTATTTAAGAAACTAACCCAAGAGTTGTGACCCTCTCCCCAAGCTACGACTTTCCGATCTTCCATGCTCCAAACTTGAACTAAATCATCTTCGCCTCCTGTGAGTATGTATTTTCCATCCATGCTGTTGCATTGTAATCAGTCATACTATCATCCTAAAAGTATAATAATATACTGATGCAGAAAGAGCCAAATACAAAAGAAGTTTAAAATTTATAGGTAATTTACAAGATCAGATTAAAAAACCAGCAACGAGCTTCAACAGAAAACCAGTAATGGTGCACACCTCCAAGCGCAACATAAGAGAGCACCATAGTAACTTTTTCCACCACATATAAGTTGCTCTTTCGAGTAGTCAAAAACACGTAGATAACCTGCATTCAGTAATTAAATTTAGCTTGTATCTAACCAAAGGAATAGAAGGATCCTTGAAGAACCAGGAAAGCAAGGACCAATTGCACAACGCAAACAATATTGTATTGACATTATACCATCTCTTCCAACAGTTGCTAAATAGGCCCCATCAGTCGAGAAAGCAACACTATTAACTGAACCTTGGCCGATATGCCATCTGACAAATGGGTTACTCTGCATACGCATAACAGGAATTTAATGAAAAAAAGGTAGTTGGTGACAACAACAGAAATAGAAATTCAGATATACATCTCTTCCTTGTAACTATCTGACATATGTTGTTGCAAATGCAGTATTCAGTAAACATAGCGATATTCCAGTACACTGCACATAAGCCTGTAAGATCTCAACCGGCAAACATATAGAGATTTACTAGAGGCTAGATCCCTAAATATGCTTTGAAGAAATAAATAATACACGATGGCACAAATTTTATCCTGCTTGGTGTTGCACAAGGGAAATAGGTCTCTTCAACAGACATAATGAGAACATAAGCATATTTTCCGCCAATGACCCGATGTATGAATAGAACTTGCATGTGAAGACAAACCCCTGTCAACCCACCCGATGTATGAACTTCAGTAGCTACTGCTAATATATGGTACAAATACCCCATCTGAACATACTTGAGTTGTTACGTAAATACACATACGATGGTATAGACACCAAACAGAACTTAAATAATCTGATAGATTGCGCTCCGACAACTTTACATTTGAAAACATTGTAGGTTGAAACAGCCTAACAGATTGAAGACCGAGTTTCACAAGCCTCAAACAATGCCCGTATTAGATTAGGAATCTACACTATCGATTATTAACCAAAACACAGCACCCAAAAAGATTTACACCTAGAATATGATACAAAATGTGATATCAAAAGATAAACAGTGTCTATTAGCTGTCAGAAGTCTTAAATCACCATGGTGACAGAACAGCTGCATGTCATGCCTTATTTAAATTATAGAAAAACTTGCAGAGCCACGTTCAGAAGAAATAACATGGGGAACATAACTCAATACCTTATTGTAACGTGCATGGGAAACTGAAAATTGAGCTGGATCTTTGATAATAGGGAATGAAGAGTCGCCAGCCCCATCTTTGCTCTAGAAAGAAATAAAGATAAACAAAAATACAATCAAATTACCTAAACACATGGAACATAAAAGCAAAGTTAGGGATAAGTATTTTTCCAATAATAGAGGCTTGCCTTTTCATATACATATAGATTCCCATCGGCATGGGCGACAACAAAAGCACCGTCACCACCAGGAACCCATGCAATACTAGTACAACGGCTGTTGAAAACAGGTACTAATCAAGCTACTCCACAAAAGTGCCCAAGAAAATCAAAGAGTCACAATGCTCTCAAATGATGCCCATTGAGGAAATGACACACGAGCTAAAAATCAGTACAAATGCACAATACTCTGAGTTACAGGGACTCATCAGTTCAGTTAGACCCCAGATCATAGGATACAAGGATGTAAGGTACTGTTTTATAAACAAAAGATCGAAAATGTACAATAAGGCATCAAAAGGGCCTCAGCCAAGCATCTACTAGAACATTCTTGAAACCAAAAGATCCAGAATCCACATTGGACTTCTGAAATTGGCCGAAGTGAGAGTAAGAAATCAGTCCTTGCAAGAGTGATGAAACAAGACAGTACCCACCAACTTGCATGTAGAGAGAAAATTATACTGGTCAATGTGAAGCCTACCAAACCAGAAATAGGCTAAGATCCACAGCCACTTATATGCTCGATTTTCCTTTTTGGATAGTTAAGCAACCTTCTAATCTCTACAGAAGCCAACTTAAAAATTCAAATATATCAACCTGCACTGTATCAATGAATAAATTGTAGGTAGCTCTGCAGCTTATTCTAAACAATTCGTCATTACAGAAACAACCATTACGTTCAAACCTTCTATAAAGAATGTATTTAATCTACTTCTAGTTTCATGCAGTTTTTGAAATATATAATCCTTTTAAAGTAGATAAGCTAAAAATGAGTAAAACTTTTACAGTTGTGTTAATATTCATCAAATCGTTAAAATATGAGAGAAGTTAATCTTACCTGTTACTAACAGAGCCATCTTTATTATAATGCTGAGCACCTACAAGCTTCTTTCCAACATCCTGCAATTGCTGTCTCAGTGACACTGAGTAGACTACAAAGATAAACATACAACCATTCAAAATATTTGAACTTCATACCAAATAAAATAAAAAGATTGTGTTTTCAAATGCAAGCAAACATTTGTACCATCACCGGAACTCAACCCAATAATCAAATCATGACCATCCTTTGCGTCTTGATCAAATGCATGGCAGACAGGGTTTGAATTACTGAAATGTATAGACTTTATTGGATCCTGCATGCACAAGAAACCTATCATAAACCAATCCCAGCGCCTAAACCTACAAAATCACTCCTAAAATACCTTGTCTTGAGAATTTAAATCACTGATGAAGATCGCATCCCCCACATTGAAGATCAAGTAAGTCCCTTTCCCATCAAAATTCGAATTAGATGTTGAAGTATTCGAACTGGAAGCCACCAAAGACCCTACTCTACTACTTGCACTGACACTCTTACTCCCTCCATTCCCTCCAACAAAACTAAGCGCCCGGCTCCCATTAGCACCACCCAAAAACCGTGCTGCAGCCGAACGTACGCCACTGCCAGTGCTGAAGCTCGAAGATGACGCAGTCGGGGTTGATGGAGAAGGCTTGTCCTTAAGTTGTGCTAGTATTGCCTGATAATCAACAACCCAGAAGGCTTTTAATTTATATACCGTAATATGGAAATGACGAAAACATTTGAAGATTAAATGTTGAAGTAGGATAAATGATTTCGAATACTGGCTCTTGAAGCACCTCACATATCCAGCATTTCTTTGAACAATTAACTTCAAAAATTACACACTACAAACAAAACCCAGAAAATTAAATTCCAATCTTCAATGTTCTGCCACATGCTTCTTTAACCACTGGTAAAAACCCTAAACAATCTCCACTACCAAAAACAGAAAAGCTCACAGCTTTCCAAGAAAACCCCAAAAAATGGCTACCCAAAAAAGCATGATTCCCAAAAAGGGGAACGAAGGAAATTAATGGCTGAAAATCCAGTGCACCTGAGTGACGGTTTTGCCATGGGCGAAGTGAAGGAGCCCCGAAGGGTGCGTCTTCTCGTAGTGAAGCTTGTACTTCCCCTCAGGGCTTTTGAAATAGGTCTTGAGGCCCGGCGACTGAGCGTTGCTAGACGAAGTCGTTTGCATCATACCGCTGGGCGTGTTGATCATGGTGTCGTCGTCCTCGATTAGAGTACCCGTGGGAGCATACGATCATGACCCCTCCTAGGGTTTGAAATGCTATAACTTTTTGGTTGTTCTTGGTTCGAAATTGATAGGAGAAACGTGGGTTTTGCTCTGTTTTTGCGTTATCGTGCTCTCGCGGGGGCTTCAATGGCTTGCACTGTCTGGTTTGTGGGGCTTATGGGAGAAGTGTTTGTTGGTAAAATTTTTAGGGTGAAGATTTGATTTGTGCTACCAGTCAATGCAGTGAACGGCTAGGATCCTAGTACCTTTATTTTGGAGGGCATGTAACTATGGATGGTGAGAGTTGTTTTTTATTTTATTTTATTTTATTTTTATTTTTATTTTTTAGGGGAAACTTGAAATAGGTCCAATTTTATAGCCCAACATTAGGATTAGTTCAATTTTTAGTTACTTTTGACTTGGCTCCAATGACTAGGATTCCATGTCAGCATTTTTTTTTATTAGGTTGATTTTTTTACATTGTTATTACTATTTTACCCTTTTATAGTATTTGCACGTTCTCCATATATTTCCCACGTTTTAAATTTTTATCAGCATTCAAATTCATTGGCATCACATTTCCTTCATCTTTCTTCCCGATTTCTTGATAACAATTTTTGAATTTGAATTTCTTATCAATCTAGTTTTAAGGAAGGCTTAATCACTTTTTAACTTTCTATACAAATTAGATGTGTTTTATACGTGCAGATTTCTTCAGGAGACCTATTCTCTAGGTACAATGCTGTGATCGTGTTTTTCCTTCGTGGTTTGGCGGTACTCAACCTTATCCGTCTATCAAGGGACTAAAACATAGCAAATTGAATGCCATTTGATGTTCAAGTCAGGTATATTATAATTGTTTTCTCCTTTTTTGTTGTTTGCTGTGCGATTGTTTTCTCCTAATCCCTTTCTATCATGGATCATTGATATGTTTCTTTCTCTTTTTATTAAAAAAAAACCAATGCACAGAAGGTGTGCCTCTTTGAAAATTATAGTCTTTAATTTCCCGTAATCCATATATTCATGACTTTCATAGTTATATCTTTGGAAGAATGTATAACGTTTGCAGGGTTGTAATCCTGGATTTGGCAGACGAGATAGATTTAACATGGTAATGGTGTGCGACTTGTACCCATCTTGTGCATATCCTGCATCATACACTATATCCAGGACAAAGGATATAGTAGAATTCAGTATATAATTGAAAATTGTACTAGTGTTTGCGGGTGTTGCTCCTCGAGTATAGTTTGAACCCTCTGCATATAGTTAGTTCCCCATAATCCCTTTCTGTCATTTCTTATTGAAATGCTTCTTTCTCTTTTTATTCAAAAAAAAATAATAATAAAACCAATGCATATACTTTACCTCGAGTGTTGTTCTGAGGTGTTGTATGAAAACATTTGGGACTGAATCCTTCTTAAGTTTATAGAAATATTCACTTCTTTTCAGCTATCAGTTTTTCTTAAATTAATTTCTTCTGCAACTTACTAAGCTGTCGCAAATGTTGCATGCATTCGAAGAAACTGTATGGATGTATAAATTACATATTGTGACTGTCGTTAGAAGCAGTGCAGAAAAACATAATGAAAGAGATGGTATGTATGTGGAAATAGTGCTTACAAAACCGACCCTTTATTAAATCTTGTTCTTATGTATTCATTCGTATCAGATTTTTCTCTAACATGTTCTTCTTCCTCAACACATGGCTCAGGGTTTTTCCCGCTAGCTTTTGGCATTGTGGACTCTGAAAATGAAAACAATTGGACATGGTTTCTGGAAAATTTAGCAGAGATATTGCTTCCCCAAGGTCGTACGATTACATTCATATCAGACCGCAACAGAGGTTTACTTGAAGTTGTTTCCACCGTTTTTCAGAAGCACCACATGCATTTTGCATGTTTCATTTGAAATTGAATATACAAAGTAAATATCCAAAGCAGATGGGTTCTGGTTATGGTGAAGTCATTGCTAACCTGTTCCAAAAATGTTGTTACGCTCCATCCCAAATTATGTTTGATTAGGAAATGAAAACTCTCATCAAGGATGGTGGTACAATAATTCAGAATTTTTTGCAAAACACACCCAAAGAAACCTAGTCCAATGCCTACTTCAGAGGAAAAAAATATGGTGAGATGTGCTCTAATATTGCAGAATCCTTCAATTCTTGGATTTTGGATGAACGCAAGATGCCAACTTACCAAATGATTGATAACATACATGTGAAGTTGATGGAGATGAGTTCTGATAGGCAAGGTGAAGCCGAATGATGGGCCTCACCAATATGCCCAACAATGGATGATGAAATGATGAAAATGGTTGAAGTTGGAAGACATTGGAATGTGTGTCGTAACTGTCGTTCAAGTGAACATATTTTTGAAGTCAGAGATGAGTATTCTGTCATGGTGGACTTACAAAGTCATACTTGTTCTTGTTATCAGTGGCAAATTAAAGGGTTCCCTTGTGCACATGCTTTGGCAGCTATTTTGAAAGATGGAGGTAACCCATATGATTATGTCGAAGATTATTTCACAACAGATTTCAACAAGTCTTCTTATTCATATCCCATCATTCCTGTACCTGATATTGAAAAGGATGAACAATCTATGAGTCAGGAGTTTGTGATAGAACCCCCGTTGACAAAAAGGCCCCCAGGTAGACCAAAGTTAAAAGACTTAAATCTATTGGGGAAGAAACACGCCCCAACAAGTGCAGTAGGTGTGGTGATGCTACACGCCACAACCGGAAAACTTGCAACGCCCCTATTTGACATACATCTCCGTTGCCATTTGAATTTTCTCTTCAAATATATGAACACATGATTTTTTTTTCAATGTAATAAAATGATGCCTTTGACTTTTTAGTTTATACTCATATTCTTCTTTTTTCCATTATGTACTTACATGTCATATGGCTTATGCAATCTGTGAAGACTATATATTTATTATGATATCATTACTAAACCTTCCAAATCAAACCTATATACATATCAAGCAGCCATAAGTTAATTTTTATCCTACCTATCAATTTGGCTTACTATATAAACTACCTATCCTTGTAGAATATGTTTTTTACATTCACAATTAGTTGTACAGGTACATTACTTTTTGGGACGGTTTTAAATTACCTAACATGTAGGAAAATTACCGAC
The DNA here is from genome assembly GCA_028566515.2 of Pyracantha coccinea. Classification (NCBI taxonomy): domain Eukaryota; kingdom Viridiplantae; phylum Streptophyta; class Magnoliopsida; order Rosales; family Rosaceae; genus Pyracantha; species Pyracantha coccinea. The sequence goes on along the minus strand of JAOTRO020000027.1, from coordinate 294,108 downwards.
AACCATTTTTTTTATCAACAAGTATGTGGTAAAATTTGAACCAACATAATTGTGTAGACATTCACAATTAGTTGTACAGTTATATTACTTTTTTGGGACGGTTTTAAACTACCTAGTATGTAGGAAAATTACCGACAACCATTTTTTATCAACAAGTATGTAGTAAATTTTTAACCAACATATCTGTGTAGAATATGGATTAGATGTACAAACGAATGATTCTATAGAGATCTTGAAAACTTAAAATAGCCTCAAACTTAAAATAAACTCAAAACACATAACAAAATTAAGCTTTTTTAACCTACCTATCCTTATACAATTCGAAAGTACACCAGACGAATTATGTCCAGATAATGACAAAATAACATTATCTGAGATTACAAACAAATCTTATTGTGCAATCAATAACGGAAAACATGAAGGATATCCCCTTTCAATTGAAATTTAAATTAAAAAACAGATATGATAAAGCATATCTCAGTTCACATAACACCCAAACTTATATAGCAGAAAATGAAGTTGGATGGATTGGAGTCCCATCATTTTATTAAACTGAAACACTTAAATGAAACAAAAACTCAAATTTCGCATAACATCTTTATCCTACTCTTCCTTTTCCCAGCTCCCATCTCCCTCATTTATGAATCTGCAAAGGACATGTGCTTTCATATTCTTCATCGCATCTGCCGAAAAGACACCCTTGACTAATTCTCCATCAGCTTTTTTTGTGCAATATACATCACAGCAACTCCAGAGTCATAACTGTTTAACAAAAAAAAAAGGGTATGAATTTAAATATTACATTCTATCACCAAGAAACCAACAAATAGGCATAATACAGATGAAATTAACACTTACATGTTAGGAAATTGTTGGGAGCATGATATGTTTGCTTTCAGTGGATACTCAACATTAGTTTGTCTCGGCCACATGAGAATATGAACTAATTATTCTAAAAATAACTTAACAGTATGAACTAATTATTCTAAAAGTAACTCTACAAGATAAACGACGTATCAATATAAACTACCAATTATTAAAGTTCCAAATACTAAAACACCAATTATTACACATGAACTGTAGTACCTGTAATCTAGGTATCAAACACCACAAAAGTAAAAAGCCAAAGCAGCATACCAAAATACTAGAGAAACAAATTGAACGAATCATCATCCCACATTTCACATGCATAAGCAGCACCCTGTTTTTCTCATCCCACTGTAGTATCTCGCCAACTGTCCTCCCACTGTTTGGAAAGTCACTGATTTGTTTTTCTCATTGATGGCTTCAATATTGTTTTTCTCATCCATGGCTTCAAAATTATTTTTCTCATCAATGTTTTCTAGAAACCTCAGAAACATTGCCTATCATGCAGGTATATAATTATATTCGATCATCAATGGATATTGGACATTCAAGTCATAATTTCACATACAATAGTACTAGTTGTAGTGAAAGCTTGGAAATTGGAAATTAGAAATTAGAAATATCGATATTGGACATCAAAGATACGGTAACACCTGTTATCAAATACTGGTATTGAAATCGAGGAAGTGTAATACCCGTTATCCAGGTAACGAACACTGCAAAAACAAAACCCAAATCACCAAACCAAAAAAATTTAGAAAAACAAATCCAGATGACCATGTATGAAACTGAAATCTTCCTAGAAGTTACAATACCTGATCTCCAGGTATACCAGGAACACCGAATCAGCTGCTCGCCTATTCTGATTTCATCAAATACTGGGAGAAAATTTATACCTTTCATAGCTTCATACGGATTTAGGATTGTTGCACTTGGTTTCCGCTGGATACGGACGCAACCAATTTGAAAGAAAGGAGGATAAGGTTTGAGATTTCATTCGGATTTAGGATTGTTGATCTGATTTCATCTAATGGCAATTGTTGTAATTTTGTTGGTAAATTAAGTGCATTTTAATTACTGACATGGAGGATTGTTGTACTTACTAGCCCCCACTTATGCTTATGTAATATAGGTGGATTCCATTCAAAATAGGCTTATAAAATTGGACCCATATCAAAAGACCCCTTTATTTTATCAGTCAATTTGGCCCAGTGTTCTCAATTTGACCAAATTGGTCCCCTTGATTATCTCTGTTAATTAGCTAATCTTATATAGTCTGTTAAAAGACCGTTAAAAATGAGACAAAAATGTAATTCCATGTAAATTCATTAAATGCACGTGAAATCAGATGATCAACGACGAAGCCTCAAAATAGTTCCGCTCCTGATAGTCTTGTGACATCTATATGCTAGATTGCAAATCCAGCTGCACGATAATTTTTAGGATTACAATTCTTAAAATAAACAAAGGATTTAAACTATTACTGGAGATGGAGTTGGCAGGGTTAATGGCATTGCATTTTTGTCCTCTCACATGTGGAGTAGGATTGTCTCCCCTCCTAATCTCTCTCCCATTTCCTTCCCTCTTATTGGAACGATTACGGTTAAGTCACGTCAACATTTTGTGTTAATTTTTTATTAGCCAGAAGAAGACAAAAAGCAGTTTGTGAGAGTAGGAGAGGAAAGGGGATGAGAATAGGAGAAGACTCCTTCACGTACAAGGAACATGTCAGTTTTAAAGGCCCTTTAATGGATTGTATAGGATTGGCTAATAAAAGTAAATACGGGAACCAAATTAACTGATAAGATGAAACACATGGACCATTTTAACATTTAAGCCTCTTTTTTTTTTCTTTCTTTTTTTTTTTAGAAAAACTAATTGATCAACTTCTTAACATCATTAAAACATTATCCAATTCTTCTCTGCCAGACTGAAGTTAAAGGATCCACGTAAAAATTAGTAGAAGCAAGAAGACGAATCTCATAAACTCACAACAAAAATTCCTATATTTTTATTTGAGAGTTCGAAAACAATCTAAATTATGTATACGAAAGCACAATTTAAATTAAATCTTACCCAAATTATCTTTTGACGGCCTGCGATTCACAATTATTTGAAATCCAATTATTTTCTTTCTTTCCTAGTTCAAATTTTAGCTAACATGAATTTAATAGTCGAAACAAACAATTATATATCTTGTAACATCGTCTAAAAAGTCCTAGTGTTTTCACAAAATTAAGACTTTAATAATAAACAAATATATGCAAGAAAAGCTTACCAGAAATTCAAGACCTCCTCAGTTGGCACAATTTGAGGCTTGCAAGTTATATATTATCATACAGCGACACAGGCACTCTTATATAATGGCGACAAGGTAATAATATTCTTAAACCATATTTTAATTCATAGAGGGGCCGGGAGCATCGAATAGTTACTTAATTACCTTTGGGTGTGGAGGTGCTCTACTGCAATATGAGCAAGAAATCTCCGCATATTCTTAAACCATTTTTAAAGCATTTAAATTTGAATAAGTATCATTGAAGCAGAAAAGTGTATGCATCTATTTTTTCAAACATAAAAACGAAAAAAGAAGAAAGATTTGCCTTCCAATAAGGTTGTTTGTAAAGAAAATTGAGGTTCCACCACAAAACCAATGACAATATGGGGATTAGCTCAACTTCTTTCTCCATTCATCAAAGTGAGGCTCTTTACATTCACACTCTTACAAGCACGCTCAAATGTGACGAATTTTCAAGCCAAACACGTGAACTACATGAATTGGGTGATGTAGAGCACGTGTGGCCGTTGGGCCTCACATGTGGGCCAACCTGCTCTGATATCATGAAGAAAATATGAGGAGTAGCTTAGGGCCTGTTTGGTAGTGTACTTGAATCCAACTTTTTAAACTCAAAAACAGTTTTCAAGTTTTAGGCCTTAAAAACTTGTTTG
>JAOTRO020000027.1:267896-280473 GCA_028566515.2 Pyracantha coccinea | reverse complement strand
CGAAAAGAAACAACGAGTAACGAGAGAGAGAGAGAGAGAGAGAGAGAGAGAGAGAGAGAGAGAGAGAGAGAGAAATTTTTCATTACCAAAAAAACATGATGGAAAAAGGATTGATAGGCTTTTTGGATTATGACATTTGGGCATTGCCCACATAGGGTTGGTCCAATTTCTTCTAAAACTTGGAAGAAAGTTGGATTTGTAGCCCACTAGTTGATACAATAATACATTAACATCACATTTGGAATTAACGGACCCATTGGTGGTTATTGGATCTATTCTTTTGAAATTAGAAAGATGTAAACTCAGATTAAATGGTTGAAATTGCCTGCTCAACTGTTTTTCATTTGTTTGCTTAAAATTTTTACAAATGCTAAACATGAAATGTAGTTCGTAGTTGGAGTTCGAAATTCTAGATTTTCACCTTTTTAGATTGTTAATTAAAGCTTCACATGTTATTTAACCCAAGATTAATGTACTCATAATAATTCATAATCAAATTCTAGATTTCAAAAGCTGTTATTGATACTTTAAAATAGTGATCATACACTATTCCTAAAAAAAATAGAAAATAGAAAATAACCGTTAACTATTTTTTAGAGCGTAATAATAGTTTCCGAGATTTACTATTATTGTCAACATTGATTTGTTTTTGGTAGTGACGGTTCCCCTTCCTGTTATGAATGCCATATCAATTTCAAGGGTCACCAAGAATCAAAGAATGGCAGAAATTGGTCCCATCCTAACTGCTTATAATAAAAATACTTGAACTGCAAGCTTTCTTCTTTAAAGTTGCGCCAAACAGAAGCAAAAGAACCCCATCATTCTCACTCACTTATATCCCCACTCTCTTCAATCACATATCCAGCTATTTTTCCTCCCCTACCAAGCAAAATCTCTCTCTCCCTCTCTCTCCCTCCCCATATTTCACTATTCCTCTTATTTAAAAGATGCACATTTTGTTAAGATGGCATTGTCTAGCCACCTTAAAACCACTCCCTTTCACCTAATTCTCCACTCTCATTTACTCACACTTTCAAAATATATACCCTCTCCCCTCCCCAGCTTATACACCAAAACCAAGTCACAAACACTTAAAAAAAAAAAAAAATTCACCAAAAAAAGAGGAGGAAGAAGGAAAAAGATGGCACCCCACTCTTTCTTCGTTTTGCTAGTCTTCTTCCTCTATTCATTTTCATCCAATATTTCAGCTCAGTCTCCGGCAGCAGCCCCCGCCCCATCCGCCACCAACGTGACTGCTGTCCTTGAGAAGGCCGGCCAATTCACCACTTTGATCAAGCTCCTCAAGTCCACCAAAATGGACGACCAAATCAACACCCAACTCAGCACCTCAAACCAAGGGATCACCATCTTTGCACCAACTGACAACGCCTTCTCCAGCCTCAAAGCCGGCACGCTAAACTCGATTTCCGAGCAGCAGAAGCTGCAGCTGGTGCAGTTCCATATCCTGCCATCTTTCTACTCTGCTGCACAATTCCAAACCGTGTCCAACCCTCTGCACACGCAGGCTGGGAACAGCGATGACCGGCAGTTCCCTTTGAATGTGACAACGTCAGGGAACCTAGTGAACATAACAACAGGGGTGGTGAATGCAACCGTGGCTAATACCATTTTTACTGACAGTCAGCTGGCTGTGTATGAGGTCGACCAGGTGCTCCTTCCTTTGAGCATTTTTGGCCCTGCAGCACCCGCTCCTGCGCCATCTAAGCCGGAAACAAAAGTTAAAGGTGCTGATTCACCTTCAGGGTCCTCGGATAGCGGCAGCACTGCTGATTCTTCTGCTGCAATGGGGCTGGAACAGCATGGGATTGCAGAAGCAGCATCGGTGGGGATGATAGCAATTCTTGCAGCACTTTTGTTGTGATTTTCGAGTGGAATTGCTGTGATCGTCTCAACTTTTTGTTTTGTTTTGTTTTCTGCCTTTGATGCTAAGAATTTTGTAACCCTGTTATGGTTTGGAATTAATTAGACATTGTTCTTTGGAATAACCCCTTCCTTTCAACATTGATACAACTTATGCAGTAAGACTGTTATAACTAGAAAGTGCATTCCCAGCTTCACCACAAGAAAAATCCAAGGTGAATTTGATGCATAAGCATAACTTAAGAGTAAAATATCATTGGATTTTTGTGCATTATGAAACTTCAAAACCACTTTGCTTTCAAGCTCATAGTTAAAACCTTTAAGCAGATTTCAATGACGTTAATTCCCAAGTAACGTAGTGAAATAAAAAATACAGGGAGCAATTTTTCACTGTGATCATTGAGACTCTAAGAAAAGACTTAGACTACTTGGATCTAACGGAAGACATGGCACATAACCGAGCGCAATGACATTCTAGAATTCATATACCCGACTCCACTTAGTAAAATAAGACTTTATTGTTGTTGTTGATGACCATCAGACAATCATGTTAGAGAGGCCGAGGAAAAGGATTGGATCGAGAGCAAACCAATGCCTATGCCTCTGCTTTATCGAGAAGATTTCGATCATTTGCGGTCTCCAGCCAAGGAGACACGGTGGTCAGAGCAAACAGACAGAATACACAACTTCATATTGGTTGCACACAAGCAAATGCAATTTCTATCGCACACACAATACAATAGCTATGTAATTTGTATGAGCTTTAAATTTGGTTGGTTATATGAATCATAGAATATTACTGTGCTCGGTTTTGCGTCAAGTTTTTCATTAGCTCCAAACACTCTGTCTTTTCTTAGAGTATCTTTCCAAGTCTTCCTATACCCTTTTTGCTTTGGACCCATCTTTCCTAATCACATCTTTTAACCGGAATATCTATAGGTCTTTGGTTCATGTGTTCAAACCACCTTAATCGACTTTCTCCCATCTATCTTCAATTGTGACCACTCCTACTTTACCTTACATACCTCTTTCTTAATCTTGTCCTTTCTTGTGTCATCACACATCCAACGAAGTATTCTCATCTTTGTTACACTCATTTTTGTAGGTGTTGATGCTTGACTGCCTAACACTCTGTGCCATAAAGCATTGCTAGCTTTATTGCCGTCCTATAATTTTTTTTTCCCTTGAGTTTTAGTGGCATACACATCGGTCGCACATCACACCCGATGCCCTCTTCTATTTCATCAATCCAACTTGTATTCTATGGTTGAGATCTCCATCAAATTCTTCATTCATTTGCAAGATAGATTCAAGATAAGGAAAGCGCTCACTCTTTGGTACTTCCTGATCTCCTCACCTCTATCTCATTTGGATCGCCATTCTTAAAGAACTTGCACAGTTGCACTCAATTATTCTATCTTTGACCTACGTAGGGGAAAACTTTTAGATTCCAACACTTTCACATTTACTTCCTCCTACGTTTCATCTATCAATGTTATATCATCTGTGCAAAGCATACACCGAGAAATATCATCTTGAATATGAGAAAGCTTTCAGTTTGTCCTTATTCTTACTACAGTCTTTGCTCTATCATACATATACTTTATTGCTAGATATACGCTACTCGTACTCCTTTCTTCTCTAGAATCGTCCAAAGAATCTCTCTTGAGGCTCTAACATATATTTTTCCAAATCCATAAAAACCATGTACAAATCCTTTTGCATATCTCTGTGCCATTACATCAATCTACGTAAAGGAATGATAAAGTAAAATGATTTGCAATAAACCAAAAGAAAAAATAAAATAAGACGAATTGTTGTAGTTTGAACTAAATATACCTGATAATACAGTTTAATCAACGAACATATTCCTTGATATTAAAAAATTTCACCAAAAAGATTCACCCTGACCTTCTAACAAGAACCATGCAAAGTCTGATGAGAAACCATTATCGAAAGCGTACATGGCAACATATACAGAAATGGTCTCGTCAAATTTCGTTAATACAAGTTCTAAACTCTTGACATTTCCGCATAGCAACTCTCAATGGGCGAAAAATCCATGTAAAACCTATCAAACTTTTTTGGGGTGGCCGCAGTATATCTCACCGAGAAGCTGTCAGCAATTAGTAAAACTCTCTGGGGGGCTCCTTTCGAATGGCACAGTCGTTTAGGGATTATCAAAACTGGAAGTCAAATCCACCAGGAAAGCCTCCTCCAAATCCACCACCACCGCCACCACCAGGAAAGCCCCCTTCGAAAGTGAATGTAAATTGCTGTCCACCACCACCACCACCAAAAGGGTTGAAACCGCCACCACCACTACCCATTCCCATTTCTTCAATATCTTCACCTCTATCATACCTCGTACGTTTGTCTTCGTCACCGAGAACCTGGAAAAGGATTTATACTAGAGTCAGATGGATACAAGTAGTCCAACATTTTGGTGTTTTCTGGAGCACAGTCAACAGAAAGGGAAGATTAAAAGGAACTTCAGTGGGATATACACCTCGTATGCAGCAGCAATTTCTCTGAACTTGTCCTCTGCTTCTTGTCTGTTCTCAACATTTTTATCCGGATGCCACTGTAAAGCAAGCTTCTTGTAGGCACGTTTAATCTCAGATATGGAAGCGGTTTTTGAAACTCCCAAAATCTTGTACCAGTCTTTGCGCTTGCTCATCTTTAAGGCTTTCTCGGCTTTCATCAATGCTTCTCGAATATTCATATCCTGCATAATCAGCAAGCATTAATCCAAGAAATTACTTATTAAAGTAATAAAATGGTAGCTGCAAGTGTGAGAAGGGCATTTTACATAGATCGCATATTATAGACATAAAACATAATCGCTAACCTGAGGCGATTGTTGAGCTGCTGATTTGAGATCTTCCACAGCTCCATCCCAATCCTCTGTCAGAAGTTTAGCTTCACCCCTCTATAAACACAAAATAGCAAACAAACTTGAGCACGGCCATATTCTATACATCACAAAATAGTACACAAACAGGTAAATTTTAAACACTACCGTAATACAAAATTCTACAAATACCAAGGAAAACAAGGGATAATTGAAGCACTAGCTAACCTGAACTAAAGCTTCTAGAAGCTCCTCATCAATTGTAAGTGCTTCATTGCAACTGCTTAAAGCATCCTTTCCCCTCCCAAGCTTGACCAAAACTTTACACAAGCCAAGATGAAGATGTACATTATGTGCAAGATGATTAGGGTCCAACGCTAGGGCTGCCTTAAAGTCCTCTACTGCAACACGCAGCTTGCCCTTATTTACATTGTCTTCGGCCTGGCGTAAAGAAAAATTGTCTGAGAAAGAATATCACATGATGCACCACATGGAGGATCGGTAATGGTTTGCATAAGCTCTAAAAAAGGTGAAGTAAGAAAATAGATTCACTATCATTGCCAAACTTCTCACCATCCCCCGCCCCTTAGGGTAGAAGAAAAAAGTTAACAAAAACAAAAGTTCAGACGAAATTTGTTAAGACTTACACTTTTAGTCTTCTTGAGTAAGTTCTTCAGTCCAAAATACGCTTTCTTCAGTTCACTATGCTCTGGATCTAGGCGGAGACCCTTTTGGTAATGCCTAAAGAAATTATATATATTTGTTTATACAACTGTAACCAAATTATAAAGAAAATACTCAAAATATAAAAAGGTGCCGATCAAACCTTTGAGCAACATCATGATCAGCTAAATAGTAGTAGGCACGGCCCCGGAGTAATAATGCCTCCAGATTATCCTCATCTTCTTTGAGAATGTAACCAGCCTCAGAAATGACACTAGAATAGTCTTTAGTTGCTAACAACAATCTCACCTTCAGTAATTTGGCCTGCAACAAACAACAAGATCAGAATTATGAGGTCTCAGAATACTGAATTTATAAGATTCTCAATCCCAACTCTCTTGGATCAGCAACAAGCTGTTTGGGTATAAGATAATAAATACATGGAACTGAAATTAAACAAATAACGACAACCAATAAGAAATGAAATAGATGTGATTACCTTTGAGCATGCTGGAGAGAAAACCAGTACAACTTTTTCAACATATTCCAAAGATTTTGCATAGTCGCCTGATTCAAAGAGAGTCATAGCTGTATCTAGAGCGTTCTGAGCCTGAATCAATTGAGAAAGCTCCTTTTCTGCAACTGAATCTTGTGGTTTTAGCTCCAAAAACTTTTTGTAGCTCTTCTCAGATTCCTCATATCTACATCAGCCAAAAAGCGCCTGAATCATATAAGTTTCCAATCATTAATTGGAAAGACAAGGGAGATGGGGATTTCTAGAGACCTTTAGAAAACTTAAGAAATTAATACAAGCTATATGAGTTATGATAAGTTATCTTTTATCACAATGTCAGGGTACTTATTGAATTAACCACCGAGTAAAGGCCAAACAACAATTTTGGTCTAATCAGCAGTATAATAGCAGCTGACTGGTGGTAGGCTGGTAGCCAGTTGGATAGTGCATGAATGACTATCAACAATAACCCATGGTTCAATTGTTTTGGCTTGGCTTTTGAGCACACACAGAGACATAGCTGGTGTGCTGCACAAAGTTTTGAGACAATGGAACTTGGGACAACTAATTATGCAAAGTAGATCACAATGACAGCAGAGAGAGTGTGATCACAGCAACTGACAAAGAAAAGGGGTTTCCGTAACAAGAAGGAATAATAGCAGTTAGGGAAAAGGTGGAGGATTTGTTACGAATAAGCTAGTACCACAAATAGTAATTGACAATGCTAAAGAGGTCCGAAAGGAACACATAGTAGGGGAACCAAAAATATTCATGCATCAATGTATTTGATACAGTAAAATATATAGCTGCTCAGTAACATTCTAATTTTCTCGAAAGCTTTAAATAGAAAATGACATGCTGAAACAGTCTTCAACGAAACCAAAATTATTCTGTTAGAGGGGTGAATATTTAAAAAGTACCTGCATACTCTATGAAACCCTCTCAAACAACTCAGCTGCATTACCCGGTTTTCCATCCGTACAAGGTTCATGTTCCGTAAGCCATTATCAACACACCTCGACAAGCCACAGGTAGAACTCAACAAATTCACAACACAGCAGGTTTAACATCTCAGTCACTACAGAATATCCAAACTACCATGCCAAACTCCATACAACTCGACATTGTATACGTATAAAGACAAGAGTTTACTCTAGAATCTCCATCTCCCAGTTTCATACTAAAACTATAGAGCATATAGATAATCCAGATTCAGTCAACTTTCCCGTATACAAGAGACGAATGGGTGTGAAATTCGTGATTAGAATCGTCAAGTTATTGCCTTTTTCCACCAATATGATTACAATCTTCAAAATGCCAAAAAGAATTCATCTAAAACCTAAACATTCCTAATGTTGTATTAAGATGATTCTTTGATTGACATTGTCCTATGAGTGCTGCAATCTAATTAAAGCCCAGAATACAACATTGTCAAACACAAAGCCGCCTCGCAGTTTTTCCTAGTACAATGGAAAGTGACAACCGACATAGTCGTTGAAGAATCCAAACACAATAAATACAGCAAAATAGTTTGATGTCCGCTAAAGCCCAGAACACCAATAACCTTAAAAACAGCCCAAAAGCAAGAATCTTTCAAATTTGGCGTACAAACTAAGGCAACCCAACTGAGAAAAAACATGAAATTTAACAAAAAGCAATAGATCAACGCACGAAGAAATAAATCAAAGAGTGAGAGAAACAACATACCCAGAGCTGAAACCAGAGGTTGACGAAGGAGGAGCTGGCAGACGAACACGAAATGCAAATAACCCAGCATAATCACTCTCCCATCCCCAAATTTGAAAATCCAAACAAATAAATAACGAAATTTTAGACAAGAGAAGGACGCCAAGCCAGAGAGCGCGACCTGGAGAACAGAGAGATCACTGGGCTTGAAGTTTTCTGGTTCGGGTTTCGCGAGAGCGTGCTGAATGCGAGAGGGGTGCCGGAAGTGTGAGGAAAAGAGGGCAATTTTTCGGTTACTGAAAAATTCATTAAAGATTTTATTGTTCATCCGTATTTTTCAATAAGCTGGTTTTGGAAGCTGCTATTTGCAGCTTCAGATTTGGACTTATTTTCATCGAAAATTTTAAAATAAAGCTGATTTAGAGAGTTTACCAAACATCAAAAACTCTTCTAACTTTTTTTATACCCATTTTTTTTAAAATCACATCAATCCTAAACCTGGGCTAAATTTTATCTTCACTTCTGCTCACGCGTTTGTATCGTCGAGTGCTATGACGATATTGCTAAGAGAATAGATCATTGGTGTCCCGACCTCAAAGGTTAATCGAAGTCAACATTTTCCCTTTCAGGAGTATTTTGAACATTTCCCACATTCGGGGATTAAAATAAAATAAGTTTTGGGACGTTTCGTAACAATTATTATGTATAATCACCAAATTACATCTCAAACTTCACAATACTGACTAGAAATTCATCTTGGGCAAAGAATCAAAAGTCCTACAAATTCAGAAAACAATTTTTTGGAAAATTATTATAAGAACCCTTATTTTAACATTTTTTCTTCATTCACCCCTAAAAAATGTCCATGTATTTTAATTTGAAATTTAGCGCTCAATTGTTAATGAACGCTCGAATAAAAAACATAAGTATTGCGAGGACGGAGTAACTTTTTCAATTAATTGACTGGAAAATTGGACAGCAATACCGGAAACCAGCGATAATTGACGAATGGTCTAAATCAAACAAGAAGTATAAATATGGGGTGAACTATAGGCAAAATTAATGTTTATGTGTAATTATTTAGGGCAAACAAAATAGAAAATAATGAAGTAAATAGAAAAATAAAGGTATTTGTGCAGAACAAAACGTGCTAACGAGAGAGAAAGATGAAATTAAGACTCTAATAGAAGAGAGTCCAAACTTAATTTTTTGATATTTCGTTAATACTTTATTATTAACTTTCACCTTTAGCTAATTAGCTTATTGGAGAAAATCATTACATTGGCATTGTCCGTGGAGACACATAAACTGTCCCGATGTGCATGAAAAATTAAGTTCGTCACAATCGTTCTGATTGGAACACTGGAGACCATTTTGATTTGGTTGCAGGAGGCCAGAGTCATGAACAGTTTTTGAGGCTAGTTGGCACGTGCAATGGTTGTCAAAACAAAGCTTGAAGGAGCCGGAATGACATGGAAACGCTTTGCAGTCGGCATTAGAAGAACAACGTTGCTCACTCATCCTGGCTGCTGAGAATAATGGTACACCTGAAAAATAAACAGAAACACACTCATAAAATGCTCCATTTAGAGATCTACCGTTACCGTGTATATATACAAACCAATAGTACTATTTAGATATACAAAATTAACCTTGTAATTGCCACTTCGAATAAATGTATGCATGAAGATAAATTAGCTAGCTAGAGTGAGAAAACCCACAAGATGAAATAACCAGGAGGACGACCATCATAGCTGCTTGAGATGTAGGCTTCTCCATATTTTTTTGATAACTCTGTGACGCCTGGGATGATTTGATGCTGAATTCAAGGTTTGTTTTAATTTGCACTGTTATATGTAGTGAGCCCTACCTTAATGTGGGATCTATTTATAATACAGTTTTAGCGGTGAAGAGGATCTCAAAGTATCTGAGTGATGTAAGTAATTTCCAACTCTAGATTTGCTGTTCAGGAAATTAAAATTGATATTTACAAGAATTTAAAAGTTTGGAACTAAAAATCCTTAATTTCCATGTTTATTATCGTCAACAAGGAAATGTAGAATCTAAAATGGGAAAAAGATTTCAAATTAATTTCGGAGTAATACATTTTTTTTTTATCTTAATTTGTATGTAAATACTAAAGAGGATCTTGTTTGTAGAGGATGTTGGGAAGTTCATTTCACAATGAATTAAATTATTTTAGTTGAATTAAAATAGTATTTGATAGGTTGTGACCATTCATGAATAAAGTTATGATTTTTCAGTCAATAAGGATTAATTGAGTTGGCAATCTCGAGTATTTATTTTCTTTCATAAACAAAATAAAATTCTTGTCAGTGTGTCTATTTCTATTTTTCTTTACGGCTCAAAGTTAACTTAATTTCATGGTGCAGTTGACACACTCCGTCCCGAAGGAGGGCGTGCTGGCCGTCACGTGAGAGTGATGTAACCATTTGCACAGTGCGGAAGCTAAAAAGATAAAACATACTTTTGTGAATTCCGTCAGAATATCCTTGAACTCCTCGTGGCCACCAAACTTTGCTAACTAAAACCTGGAGGGGCGCAAAACAAAGCTGAGTGGGTCAGAAACAAAGTTTTGCAAATCATTTCGTTTCTCAAGATAGTTCTAACCCCTCACTGTAAAACAAGTATAAATATATATATTCCCAGAAGATATCATTTCAAAATATATCTCAACATCGGTTCAAAAGCATTGGAAATCAACCGATGCATGCCATGCCAAATATTTCAATATGCCAACAATATGCCATCATGTATCTCATGCCAAATATAATCTCAACATGGCAAGGTAAGTACTAACATGTGATATATTTCAACAATATAACAATATGTCCACCGAGTGATCAGCTCGGCTGAACTAAGCTCATAATCAATCTCAATCATCTCAATCATATAAATACTGCATACAAGTCGGAACCACCTCAAGTGGTCTGTACGACAGGCTAGGTGTAAAGTAAATATGCTCTAGTGCTACAATCACGTGAGGCTAAGCGCTAATCGTGGGTCACCAACATGTCTGAACCACCTATTGTGGTCTGTATGACAAGCTAGGCACCTGCTTGGATCCAAGGTCAGCATACGGTGCAAGGTGAACGACATGTGAAGGCTGTGCCCTGGCCCTGGGCGGTAGTACTACACCACTATGTAGTTTATGAGCTATTCATATCACATCCTCTTTCATAAGCATAAATAACTCACCTGGTACTTACCTGAGCGTCCACGGCGCTGCTTCACAATATGCATATATAAATGATTCATATGCAGTTTATCAATCATCATGCATGGCATTTTAAAATGCATTTCATTGAAAACAGTTTTCTGGGAAATATAGCAAGTATATAAGTATAGACTGAAAACAAACTGCCCACTCACTGATAGGTCGAAGGGTCGTAACCCCCGAGACGTCCTTGACTGCGCTCGTCGTCCGGATAAGTCTCACCTATATGAGAAGTAACTGTACAAATGTTAATTAACGCACATAAACCAACCAACCTAAATAACTTCTCATACAACCTCTAGAATCACGAGATAACACTTTAAGGCTTCAAAATTCATTAAATCATGTCGGAAATTACCTCGATAATCCGGCCAAAATACAACTCGTCGATCTCGGCCTCCCGACGTCCAAAATTTACCAACGAACCACTCCTAGACTCCTTAGGACCTCCACAAGGTTGCTATGAACGCAGAAATCCCTAGAAATCAACCATTTAATTTTGCATGAACGGTGCATGAATAGTGATCCTCGGATTCGATGTGAAATCGAAGGAAATCTTACCTGTTTTTGGTAGCTTTGAACTCGTGAGGGTCTTAGGATTGCAATGGTGCCATTTTCTTCTTCGATCCGTCAAGGTTCGAGGTCATTGGCCTTTTGGCCGTGGCTTTTTGAAGGTGAGAGAGAGTCTGAGGGTTAGAGAGAGAGAGAGTGAGGCTGAGAGGAGAGAGGGCATGGGAGAGAGAGTGTAAGGGATAGGCTTTTGTTGTGTGGTCGATACACACACACATCACTAACCTCCTAACCACAAAAATAATTCTAATATCCAAAGGAATGTAAATTAGGGTTATTTCCAAAGAGCATTGAACTTAAAAAAAAAACAAATAAACGAAAGGGTAAAGTCGACTTTTCACAACCAAGGTTTAGGACGGGTTGTGACAATCTACCCATCTTATAAAAATTTCATCCTCGAAATTTACATAACAATTACAAACTCTTAATACTCATAAAACAATCGAGGATACATCTCTCTCATCCAATCCTCTATCTCCCACGTAGCCTCTTCCACTGAATGATTCCTCCAAAGAACTTTCACCAACCTCACAGTCTTATTCCTCATAACCTTATCCTTCCAATCCAAGATAGTCACTGGCTCCTCATCATAAGTCAAATCCGAATTGATTTCCAAGGGTTGAGGAGGTAACACATGCAAAGGATCTGAGACATAATGTCTAAGCATCGATACATGGAACACATTATGAACTCTGGCCAACTCCAGAGGCAACTCAAGCCTGTATGCAACTTCACCGACTCTCTCAGTCATCTGATATGGCCCGATGTACCTAGGGCTCAATTTTCCTTTCTTTCCAAATCTCACCACACCTTTCCAAGGTGATAGCTTCAAGAATACCTAATCACCAACCTGATACACTCTATCAGTGGCGTGCTTGTCAGGTAGGCTCTTCTGACGATCTTGGGCGGCTTTCAGGTTAGACTTAATTACCTGAACATTCTGAGTAGTCTTCTCTACTATCTCAGGCCCAACTAGAACTCTTTCACCAACCTCTTAGAAGTAAATCTTGGATCCTGATCCGAGATAATACTCATTGGAACTCCGTGGTACTTCACCACTTTGGATATAAACAACTCCGCTAACCGACTTAGGAAATACTTTTCCCTCACTGGAATGAAGTGTGCAGACTTAGTAAGCCGATCAACGATCACCCAAATACCATCATACCCA
>JAOTRO020000027.1:172191-184379 GCA_028566515.2 Pyracantha coccinea | reverse complement strand
AATGGTTGTTTCGTGGTCCGGGTAAATTAGCAAACTCAGTACTACTCTTGGTTTAGTTCGAAACCTTCGAAAACTTAGGTTTCCTGTGAGTAACATTTTAAGTACTGTTCATATGCTCGTAAACTAGGAGTTTTTAAGAAATTCTAAGATCACAGGGAGTCTTAGAATGTACTCTTGAAGCTCAGAGGACAAGTTTGAAGGAATTTGGACGTCGGGATCGCGAGTCCGAGGTGTGGCCGAATTTGGCGAGATTTCTCTAGCGAAATTTTGACATTTTTGGTGCTTCAAAGTGGTATAGCTTTCTTCCCCTTGTCCTAAGCTTCATTTTGACATAAATCTCGTGCTTCAAAGTGGTATAGCTTTCACCTCCCCGCACTGTACGCTCACCATGGATCCAAGGCAAGTGCCAGCCTGACGTACAGACCACTATAGGTGGTTCCGACTCGTAGGTGACTAGCGATACGTCGCCCAACCTTCACGTGATCGTAGCACTGAGCGTATTTATACACCCAGCCTGTTGTACAGACCACTATAGATGGTTCCGACTCAAGTGCAGGATAGTGATTGAGGTTGATGATTGATGAGCTATAGATTCAGCCGTACAGGTAACTTTAGGTAACCCCGGCTGTCGTATTCATATTGCTGGCATATTGTGATTTGAGTTATCTCACCAGCTTGATATTATATGGTTTGACTATATTTTCCTGTTGTGGCATATTCTAGCATGGTATATTTGAGATTGAATATTTTCTAGTCTGATTGATATACTAGTACGTATAATATTTTTTGGGAAAGTATACATGATTTACAGAGAGGGGTTATTACTTGATTTCGGAAAGGTTTTGAGAAAGCTTTGTTTTTGCCCACCCATGTTTTCTGTTTTGGCACCCCTCCAGGTACTAGGCAGCGGTGACGTTGGTGGCTATCGAGGAATCAAGGCTATTCTGACAAAACACCATCCATGTAATATTTCTACTTATAGTTATCGAGTGTTTATTTTCTCTGGACTGCTACTAGGACACCATACCCTGCTATTCTCGTTGTATGCTTATACTTTGATACTTATCATTATTGTAAATTATTCTCCTTAGTTTTAATTCCTTAAATCTCTTCTCTCGCTTCCGCACTGTGCACTTGGTTACGTCACCTCACATGACGGCCAGCACGCCCTGATTTTAGGGTCGGGGTGTGTCACAAAATATCACTTAAATACACACAAATACCCTTAAGCATTAAATCTAATAAATTAAAAAACCAAAACCCTAATAGATAAGAGTTCTCACAGCTAAACCTTAAAATTGGAGGAGACTTAGTGAAGGCATCGACTGTTGGTGAAGAATTGTGCACCCCTAAACGAAGATGTGTGTAGATGGTTAATTTTTGCACTTTTCCTCGTCTACGTTTTCTCTTTGTTTTTGTAGTTTCTTCCCTTGATTGAATATTTATGGAAGAATGAATTATCAAGTTTTGTAACGTTATTTATCTCAACTTTCCTTTGGATTGTATGCGCTTTGTATTTAATTTTCCACCTTTGCATTATTAAGGGTGTTGTCTGTGTCCGGATTTTGTTTCAAAGGTTATCATTGACTGTGGTAATAAATCGAGAGATTTGTTGTGTTCTTAGAAAGTGCAAAAAGCATATTTTAAGATTCTCTTGGAGCAAGACTTTGTTGGTTTTTTGCTAAAAAGCTATTTAATGTTAAAGAGTATCTTGGAGATGTTCAACTTTACATTAATAAGTTCCAACAGTTTTGTTATTTTCCCTTCTTATTGTTGTTAATTTTACTCTATTACCATTTAATAGAGATTCAAATCGTGTATCTATAGGTTTTGGGAAGTATGATGCGTTCTAAATTCCGTCATGAATGGTTGTCAATTCTAGAAAATTCAATATGGGATTTACTAGAAGAAGAAAGGGGCTTTTCAGCTTTGAAGTTGAGTTTTGATTTTCTAGGGTCACTATCCTTGAAACAATGTTTTGCATATTGCTCAATGTTCGAGAAAGGTTTTGAAATTGAAAAGGATGACTTGATCGAACTTTGGATGGCTCAGAGATTGCTTCAACCCTCTTGTTTTTTGTAGTTGGAAGAGATTGGACACATATATTTTGACACTGTATTGGTGAACTTTTTTTTTGAAGATGTTACAAAGGGCTACAATGGTGTTACCAAATTCAAGATGCATAATCTTATGCATGATCTTGCAAAGTATGTATTAAAATAAAAAAAAACAGAGACTCCAATGAGATTCGACATATGGCGCAAATTTCTACCTCAGCACAACAAAGCATTCCAAGACGAAGTATTCATAAACTGCGAACAGTATTTTTGAATGGAGAAGTTGTTAGTAACATCATATCATGCCTTGAAGGTCTGCGTGTCTTAAATTTTATATGGAGCTAATCTTGAGGAATTGCCAGCATCTCACTTCCATGCCTCTGGATGCATTTGAGTGTTGCGCATCTCTTGAATCTTTGTGCATTTCTATGTGTGGCAATCTAGAATCTATTCCAAGTTTAGACAACCTCACTCGCCTCAAGAGATTGGAAATTGGTGGGTTTTCGGAGGAGCTCAATTCATTCCCTGCTTTTCAGGTTATATCACAACTTAAAACGTTAAGCTTGTCGGGTTGGCCTAAGCTCAATTCTCTGCCTGAAACAGTTCAACACCTCTCTTCCCTAACACATTTGGAAATACACTCCTTCGGCAAAATCGATGCTATTCCATAGTGGTTGGGAAACCTTTCGTCTCGAGTTCCTACATGTAGAGCTTTGCAAGAGTCTGATGTATCTACCATCGGTTGAAGCTATGTCATGTCTCACCAAATTGAAAAAGCTAGACATTTGGCATTGTCCCCTTCTAAGTGAGAGATGCAACAAGGAGAGCGGCTTAGAATGGCCCAAGATTTCTCTTATTCCAAACACCAACAGTAAGATTTTCATTCATTCTTCTTCCCCTTCAAAACAATTTCTTGTCATGTGTTCTTTTTTTGTCTGCACGCTTTTCGCTTAAATTAACTACTTGATATGCGCATGAGAGCTTCGTTCCCCATAACTTAGAGTGATGTTTAATTAATGAAAATTCAAAGTTATTCTAACATATTTTTGTACTTCAAATCTGTAGTTGATGGTCGTGAATACTAACAGAGACGAAGATTTTTCAACCTGGGTGGAACCAAATTCAGTAATCTTACATTGTGCATTAATGTTGTGAAGATTATTCAACTCGAGTCAGTCACTCTTCTAATCAAGGTACAATTTTTCTTCATAAAAGCATCTCTACGTTTCTCGATCAATATCCCATTTTCGTCTCAAGCATCGAGGAAAGTTGTTTCTGATTAGTTCCTCGAGACCGTTATTGGTGGAGACAGTAGAAGCTATGTGACATATGTCACCAGAACTGATTCAACATCCATGGCCTCTGCATCTCGTATGTCATCAACTCTTAAGCGTTTTCGAATATGGTTGGGTTAATTAGTTTTTCAAGTTGTTAGATCTTCAGTCATATGAGAAGTACTAATTGAGGCATCTTTTTAATTTGAAGTGCATCAGCATCAGCTTGGTCTTCAAATATCATTACTAGCTTGGAAGGTGTTGCTTGGAAAACCTTTTAACAGCTTGCGGCTTAGTGGATGTGTCGTCAAGCAAGAGAAGGGGAGCTGCTGCGCACTTGCTAAAGAAAAGAAAGAAATGATCTCTTCTTTGCTGTTTTCTTAGTGTCTACGGTGAAATTTGTTTCCACGTTTGGTCCATCGTCTCCAAACTGGATGCTGGCCACAATGCCAATTGCCAAACCAGTATAAATTAATGCGTTCTTGCTGGTTATTTATTTATTTTGTTTTTGGTAAAGGTGTTCTTGTTGGTTGTTTGGTTTGTTTTTTCCATCATGTTGCTCAGAGAGAGAGAGAGAGAGAGAGAGAGATTACATGTTTTATCTTGTTTAATAACTTAAAATTGAAAATTATTCGAATGTTTGATGGTACCGAATGGTATGTATGTAAGCAGTATATGAATAAATGAACTACTGCAACGTAGCAAACCAACACAACCCTAGGATTACCAACTAATATCAGATTCACCATGACTAGAGAAACACCAGTTTATAATCTGCAAGACACTTACCTGGAGGCATCGCCATTGAAGAAACAACAGAAGAAGAAGTCTTCTACTTCCAACACTCGAAAACCTCCTCTCTAAGGGAATAGGGTTTGAGATAATATGAAGAGCGTCGTGAGGAAGCAGGGACTTCAACTATATATATCCATTCATTTTGCTTGAGATTCACTCGGTGCAGCCTATTATCAGAAAGAGTGATAATCTCTATCTCTTAATAAGTTTTAGTCCCATCATGACTCTATATACTAGTATATTTTTGATAAGGATCAAAATAGAACAGCTGCAACATATAAAACTCCACGATTCTTGTCATACCAAGGCTCTCAGACTCCTTGTGTTTTGCATAACTAGTATAACTAGTTAAACGCCACCCAAGTAGTCCAGTTGTAATCTCATTGTCATTCAAACAAGTTTTACAATGTAAGTTTCTAACATATATATATAGGGGAATCCTTTAACAAGAGGGATGTGTGTGTGTGTGCGCGCGCGCGCGCAGTTGGCTACTGAAAAGGAAAACGGTTGTGTGTGTGTGTGTGATTCTGCAGTTGGCTATCGAAAAGGAAAACGGTTGCACTCACCATTATGTTTGATTCTGCGGTGAGAATCATATTTCATCATCGCTTCGTTTCATGTTGTTGTCTTTGTTAAGATGGCACCGAACGTGTATGTTGCAAACCAACATTTGTTTATCCTTTTTACGGCAAGACTACGGGACGTTGAAAGCTTTTTGGATCAAGAGAGTACGAAAGTTGATGACTGTTGCTAGCAAGTTCCGGTTGAATCTTCAAAACACTGGACGAACGATGTTGTTTCTGCAGGGGGCATGTATTAGTAGTTTAGAGTAATTTGGACGTGTGGTTTCGTTGCAGACCATACACATACATTACGTGACTGTAACCGAGAATTAATCCGTATCACCGTGCTTCGTTCAAATTGTGGCTTCTAACATTTGAACACTTTATACCGGATCAAACTAATTGAGGCAGTTTGGAACGCATGGTCACATTCTGCGCAGATTGTTTAGCAAAGCAAAAATCTTGGATTTTTGTTTGCAAGACATTCAATTCCGATTTTTCGAGGTAAATATGCTGCCCTCTTATATCAACTCTATTAGCAGACAAAATTATGATTAAGCTACCAATCTGATGCTCCTTCCTATGTCTCGCTGGAAAACTCTCAACTGATTCACTGATTCAGTTTGTTGAAACCGTTCACTGGTACGTCGGTCCACGACTTCCGGATTTGTGAATGTCCATCAACCGTTTGTCCCGTGTTGCTCTCTTTGTTGGGATGGCACTGAATATATTGAGCAACACGATGGGACAAGACTTTCCGCATTTTGGTACTGGCAACAGGTAGCTCAATGGAAGAAGTGTGTCATGCGATTTCAGTTCGAACTGGTCCGTTGGACGCTAGGAGTTCCGGGAATTCCCGCTCAAGATAACTTCAATGCGGCAGGATTTTGAAGTTGAACGTGTTGCTCGAGCACATGAGTTGCAACTGCACAACTCTTTGTATTTGTTACCTCCAATCTCTATGATGAATAATCTAATAAGCCACAGGCCTAGTGGTGTAAAGAATTGGGTTCGGCTCTAGCAGATCAATGAAAATTTATAAATTTGTGGCATGTATATAGATACTGAGTACCAATATTTTGATGAGATCACGTATTACATAAACACAAAAGGGAGATACAAACAAAATCGCCTCCTTTAGAAACCAAACAGTAAAAACAAGTTTCA
Source organism: Pyracantha coccinea (assembly GCA_028566515.2). Taxonomy (NCBI): domain Eukaryota; kingdom Viridiplantae; phylum Streptophyta; class Magnoliopsida; order Rosales; family Rosaceae; genus Pyracantha; species Pyracantha coccinea. The sequence continues at coordinate 178,523 of JAOTRO020000027.1, read as the reverse complement.
ATCATAGTCTGAATCCACCGAACAAGCACGTCCACAGATTTTACGTATTACATATACACAAAAGTTTATACTTTCATCTTTATCTTATTTAAACTTGATTACGAAAACCAAGTAAAAGATGTGGTTCAGCGATAAGTTAATGCAGTTTAACAACAGTTCCAGATATCACACACACTTACGCATAAACAGAGTACGAGCATCCAATGCCCAGGAAGGACACGCTCTGAATTCTCAAGCTCCACGGCCCATGGCCTGCTCCCCAGGAGGAATCATAACCAGAACTGGCTGAGCATTGAAACCAGGATGTGGCAGCCTGCGACGGATCTCACGACCTTCCTGGCATAGAGCACATGGATGACAGAACACGTGTGTTGCAAAATCACAGGTAGTCTCACATTGTTCCTGTTGTAGCTCATCATCCATAAAGCTACCACAGCACCCACAAGACCTATTAAGTGCCTCACAACTGCCCTGCTCATCACCAAAAATCATAAAAAGCACGCATTTAATATCTCTCCTGAAATCTCTGGTAAAAATATATAGAATGAGGCTCACTATGTAACGCTTTGAGTCGGACAATTAAAGTACTTTGTCTCATGATTATTAGACTCATTGTAAAGCCATGAACAAAAGAAAGGTAACAAGGAGCGTCCAACTATCAAACGCACCACATGCATTCCAAAAGTTATATACATATTATAAGCAAAATTTAAAACTACAATAACGTACGCATTTTGAGGGGGAAAATATAAAACTTGCCTCTAGGTTGAATTTGCGGCGGATGGCAGTACGCCTAGGATATGAAAACCATGGTGCAAGGCAGTTCCAACCAAAAAAGGCGTTCCCAATCAGATATAGAGCAGAGTATGGCAAACAGTGATTTGCAAACGTCCCAGGAGCAGATCCAAGTCTCTCAGCATTGCTTCCATACAACACACAAGGAGCCACACTTCCAAGAAGACCTACCCAAATGACATCAATGTTAGCATGCAAATTGACAGTAGCATGTGGGAGAAGAACACTGGGAAAGTTTATTTATGAAAACTATGATCTTATAGTCCCAAAGCCCTTATTATCAAGTATTAGCCAAAACTTTATCCAACTATTTCGTGCGGGCACACAATTTTCATATCCAGTGGGAAAATAAGTTGAAAATTTCTGAACTAACAGGTTTCTTCACGGTACCTCGGCCCATACAAAAGCTGAAGGAACAAACAATTTATTTTATGAACCACTCATGTTTACTCAAACTTAGGGACTAGATGAATTTGAGCGTTGATATAATGCTAAGCAACAAAACCTATGTTTGTATAAGAAGGTACGAGTATCCACTACAGAAAATCAAAGGAAAAAAGAGGAAAAGACATAAGATCAATGAAAAATTATCCAAGACCTCAACTCGGGTAAGGCAGTAAACTCAAAAAGCTATTTCCAAGTGTGATCCAATCAAGAACGAATTTTGGCCATTCGGGTTCACGCTACCCCTTGGGTCAGCAGTAATCAACACAAAATCCCCTCTTCTTATTAAGCAAGAAAGGCATGGCTGAACCCGTTCAACACAAAGAACATATCCTTGAATTCTACAATTATCATATAATCATAGAACACATCCAATCCGGCAAATATAGCAATACATAGTCTACTCAAGATTAACAAATTTCAAAAAAACAAATGGCAATTGAATCAATCTGTTATCGAAAATCGAAGAAATCCAAGCTGCCGTTAATTCAATAAAATCAAACGAAAAAACTTACAAACTTCAAGATCGCTGCTACAGAACTCATCATTACGGCCAAGACAAGCAAGGATGCTGGAGTCCCAGTGAGCCCGACCCATAGGCTCACCCATCACGCTCCCGTGCCCCAACGGCAGCCCATCGGCGGTCCACACGCACCCATTACCACCTCCATTCACATGCCCCACATCCTTCGGCGATTTCTCCGGCAAGGCCTTGGCGGGCTTCTCAGCAGCCTTCTGGTTCTCCTCGAATTGCTTGCTCAGAAGAGGGCTCGATTCCTCCTGGACATTGCTCTCCCTGTTGTTGGTCGCCATGATTGATCACAGAGAGAAATCAGAAACCCCCGAAATGGAATCGCAGAGAGAGAATGATTTGAAACCCAAAAATTGGATCGACGGAATGAAAAGGGACAAAACTAGATGTCTCAAAGTCGATGGTATCTATACAACAAACCGCGTTAACCGCGTTATTGGTAATTAATATTCGTCCACGTCACACAACCGGTCAACGTTGTTAGTTGGATTATTGGTAATTAATATTCTTCCACGTCACATCACCGGTCAACGTTGTTAGCTGGTTTTCATTTGCTGTGGCAGCTACTGGGGTCATAAACTTTGTGCCGGTTTAAGCTCTTGCCACGTACACCATCTCCCACCGCCGTGTTGTCGACTTTCTTGCGTGGCAAAGAACTATTGGCTGGCGGATGTAACCATGTTTGTTTTTTTGTCGACATGTAACCATGCTATTGAGAATGTTCTTATTGTCAGTTTGGTTAAGTTTTAACGAATAAATTAAGAACTTGGGTATCTTCAAGGAAGAAGAAATCACCCAAATCGAGGTTCTGATTTAGGAAAATCCAAATTAAAGAATCAGCTTGACATTATTTATTTATTTCTTTAAGAAAGCATTTTCTACATCGAAACACCGCTATGTGTGTACTACGCCAAATACAATAGGACGACAATAAGAATTTCGTATCAAACTCGTTATCTACAAGAATTAAATCTAGTACCCACTTACAAGTGAAATATAATAGCACTAGATGATAATAATAAGTGGTAATTATTTAATCTAAGTTTGATATTTTTTTTTCAAGATAATCCAAAATATGCAAAGTTAAAGTTTAACAAGAGGTGGGTTTCATATGTATTCCAAATCTCATGTTTGTTATGTTAGGATTTGACGAGTATAGTCCAATCCCACATTTTACGAATTAAAATTATAGTTAAGATAAAGATGGAAAATAATAAGTTGTATCAGATTAAGAAATATGTACATCATCAGGGGTTGAGCCCATGCTCGTATTAGGCATATTTGCACAATTTGATGCATTACCCTTCATTTGTTGATAATTTTTTTTTTCTTTTTGAAAAAAATACGATAGTGGATTTCATTTCATCAAAAGGTGTAAAACATTCATTTCGCACAACTTCACTCAATGCCTTACACATTCCTCTACAAGTAAGTCAATTATAGCACTTGGAGAAGAAGCGTTCCATTCACAGCTTGGACTGAGAGAATTTGCATTGCAACGAGTATGGGTAACAATAGCTTCAGTGATTGAATGAAGCAGTGCTTTGATGTCTTTCACAATTTGCCCAGTTGATGACAAATTAAGATTTGGATCCCTCAAAGCCTCCATAATCTGAAGTGAATCACTCTCAAATAATAAATTTTGAAAACCATATCAACTGGTCAAGACAAGCCCTCCCTGAAAAGTATCGCTTACGACTGCAGAGGAGAGAAAACATCCTCAAAATTTCCACATTTTGATGCCCCAAAGCCTGCAGCTTTCCTATCCCCATTCCAGGATCCATCAATGTTCATCTTGAGGCGTCCAGGAAGTGGAACCATCCATTTGGGAATGCTTGGTATCTGGGTGTTACATATCAAGACTACAGATTTAGCCTTGACAAAGACTTGCCACCGTTGTACAGCCCAATCAACATATACATTAGGAGTATCAAGCTTCTCTTGCCATAATTTCCCATTTCTTGCTCCTCACAGAGCCCAACAAATCATAAGAAATAATTTGAAGCTGGACTTAGGAAGCTGTAACAACCCGTCCCGATTAAGTTTACGGGTTTTACGAAACGAAAGGTTAATTCCGTAATTTCACTTTGATTTTAAAGATATTTGTTTTGAAATGGGTTTGCTTTTAAACCTTAATTGGTGTGCCAAGGGGCCCACCTTCTGTTTTTGTATTCCCCGGTGTGCAGCTCTTTGCCTGCCACATGGCAGAGCCTCACCCTATCTCTTATTCTCTCTTTTCTCCCGAACTCTCTCTCTCTCAGCTCTTTCACTCTCTTTCCTTCTCTCAGACAAACTCTCTCTCTCTCTCCCAGATCGACACCCACACCAACCTTCGAACCTACACCCCATAGACACCAAACCTCAAACCCAGAACTTCCATTCTCTCTCTTTCTCTCGCCTCCGTGAAGCGCCGGGACACCCAGAGGACTTTCAACTCAGGCCCGGCGAACCCGTGGTGTTCGAGCTCGAAGTTCGGCCACCTTCGACCGTTTCTCGGCTAATCAAAGGTAAGAAACCCTCCCTCTCGTCTCTGTCGTCTTTTTTATGGTTAGATCGTAGGTTATTTTGGTCAAATCGTCGTCAACCGGAGCTGGGGAAGCTTCGACCTTCGTCTCGACGAGAACCGGGTCATTCTACCCAAACCTGGATCCCAAAACCCACTTAACCTCGGGCCTTTTAGGCCTTACCCACTAAACCCTAACCCCAACCCGTGTAACCCTAAACCTAAACCCCTTTTTAATTAATTAAACCCCAAAACCCTTTACTTTGGGCCGAGCCTTCAAGCCTAAGGCCCAATAAAACCTAACCCAAAACCCTTTTACCCTGGGCCCAACTTTCAAGCCCAGGCTCTTTGACCCAAAACCCCTTTAATCCCCAAACCCCTGACTAAGGATGGCAATTTAACCTGTCAAATCCGATCCCCGCCAGTAACCGATCCGCACAGTTCGGTTTCAGGGATCAAATTTCGGATATTTTACGGTTATGGATAACCATTAGGTAAATGATTTAATTTCAGGTTCGGTTATGGTTATTAGGGTATACACTCCGAATCCGTACTCGAAACCGCCCCGTTTGCATTCTTTAATGAAATAATTATAAATATTTTTTTTATTTTTTCTCCAGCAACTTTATCAATTGATTCTAGGAAACTTCAAAGGTCACCAACAACTTCATTAAAAAAAAATTCAATCCTTTCAATCAATGATGGAATGTGGGAGAGCTCAAAGGCCATGATAGATGGTTCAATAATTCAAATTTTGAAGAAACCCTATTCATTTTTTTTCTTACAAATTGACAGCAGCAGCTATTTGCTTCCTTGCATTGGCTAAAACAAAACTCCAAGTCTCCGAATCCATCAGTGGGTATGCTTTCTTCAAACTCTTCTTCTTTGGAGAATCCATCAGTAGACAATAAGTATGCTTTCTCCAAACTCTTATGTGTGATCAAAATGCATTTGGTTCTTTGTATTCAACAAGTAGCACATGACCGAATAATTGGAGGATGAAAGGAAATATTTTTCTTGCATTAAACTACCTTAGGTGAATATGATTATGTTAGTTTGAGCAGATTCTGCTAATTAGATAATTTTATTGTGTTATTACTTTATGTTTGAGCAGATTCTGTTGTGCATTGAATTTTACAAACTAATTTAGGTTGTTGTTTTATAAACAGCTTCTTCTGATGATGATGAACATATTGGTTGCTGCTCAGTTGCTGCTTAAACTTTGAGGATATGTATGTAGATAAGGAACATCATGAAGATGGTCGTAAGGGAGGAACATTATGAAGCATTGCTTCTTGCTTTGTGGACGCGAGAAATATTTGATGTTAATATGTTATGTGGGCAATGCATTAGCTGAAGCATTTTGGATTTTTTCTTCCTGCTGAATTTCCTTTTTTTCTCTGAAATACTTTGGATTATGATGAACTTTTCTAGAATAGCTGAGCAATGTTGTTTAAGAATCACTATTTTATTAGTTGAATTTTAGAAAGTATTACAAACATTTGCTTAATTTTTCACAAGAAAGAATTATCATAATGGGGAAAACAATTACCCGATGGGGAATCCCCGTTCGGAAATTTTATGGTTTCAGGTTCTGGGAAATTAAACAAGTTCGGTTATGGGGATGGTACATCCGAACCCAATCCGCCCCGTTGCCATCCCTACCTGTGACCCGACTTGTTGACCCGGTTTGACTGTTGACTTCTAGCTGACCGTTGACTGTTGATCCGTCAACGTTGACTTTTTTTTTCAGGTTTCGGTCGCGATCCCTCCTAGGCTAATGTTGACGTCCTAGATCCCTTTTTTACTCCATTTTTCAAAATTCAATCGTTTGAGTAGAATTTTATTAATTGAACTCTTTATGTGCTTAGGTGCGATTATTAGCAGCGATTCCGTTTCGCCTATTTCGTACTGCTCTTCTCTGTGAGTGGACCCCTTCTAAAATGCATGTTTTAGTAGTAGAAATGCATACATAAAAAGCATGATTTAATGGTTACATTTTATGAGTAAATTAGATTTACACTTTATGATTATCATGCTTTACTGAGAATATTTTGG
>JAOTRO020000027.1:91748-103212 GCA_028566515.2 Pyracantha coccinea | reverse complement strand
TGTTTGTGAGTTCCCAGAAACAAAACCGTGAGGGCGTGGTCGGGGCCTAAAGCGGACAATATCGTGCTACGGTGGTGGAGCAGGCCCGGGAAGTGGTCTGCCCCGGGCGGGGATGTGACAATTTGGTATCAGAGCCTAACCCTGGCCGTGGTGTGCCGACGGGGACGTCGGGCCCCTAAGGGGGGTGGATTCTGACATCCCACATCGCTCAGGGGAGTGATCCTTAAATGTATATTCCCATCCCTACCTAGCACAAGGCCTTTTGGGAGCTCACTAGCTTCGGGTTTCTTAGGAACTCCGAAGTTAAGCGAGAAGGGGGCTAGAGCATTCCCAGGATGGGTGACCCACTAGGAAGTTGCTCGTGAGTTCCCAGAAACAAAACCGTGAGGGCGTGGTCGATGCCTAAAGCGGACAATATCATGTTACGGTGATGGAGCGGGCTCGGGAAGTGGTCCGCCCCGGGCCGGGATGTGACATCCTATAACTTCTATTTTACAAAATTTGTTTCATATTTTTTTTAAATTCTATTTTTTTCCTATAACTTCTATTTTACAAAATTTGTTTCATATTTTTTTTCAAATTCTATTTTTTTTTCCTATAACTTCCTAAGCCATTATACAACATTAAATTAAATTAATTAACATGAAACAATATTAAATACCATTAAATTTAAATAATAAATTATGTTTGGCCCTCTGTTGGAGACGGTTTTTTGTGATAGTGCTAAAACGAGCCCTACGACCCTCTGTTGGAGATGGAGGCAAATATGATCCTATACTGTTTATTAAAATATTAATATCTTGGAGGGCCAGGGGCTAAAACGAGCCATCTGGCCAGCCCTAGGTTGGAGATGGTCTAATCATTCCAAATTTGAGTTTGAATTGTTTTTATATGGTGAAAACAAATACCACTGAGCTTCAATTAGTAATAGTGATTTGATATTTGTATATTGATAGACCTTAATGTTCTCGTTTTGAAGACTTGTGATGTCCTTTTTCATATAAGCTTTTGGATTAATCTTACAGTAAATTAAATCATCAACTTAAATAATTTATGATACACGAAAGAAAATAATTCAGCGTAGTGATTAAATTAAAAAAAATTCTCGCTTGAAGTCTTCCGTCTTCTTCCCTTACTGTCTCTCTAATCCACATCCCCTTCCTCCCTCCATCTCTCTCTTGATGATTCATTCTCCTTTACTCCACCTAAATTTTTTATTGTTTCCTTTTCGCGTATACTCCACTAAGTTTTTTGTTGTTTACTTTTCGCGTATGAAAAAAAGAAGAGGGACCTATTTCAAAATTTTCATAGTCATCGAAAAATTTTATATGAAAAAAGGGTTCATGTGTTCAAGAATGAGGGGATCCCAATTTTCGAAACCACACAATCTCACTTTTTTGTGGTTTTAACTAACTAGATTTGAATATTATTGATAAAAGATTCGATGAAATTGGATGTGTAAAGTTATTAGGGTTTTATGCAATTCGATTTGTTGGGTTTTTATATTCAATGAGGAGACTAGATTTTGCAGATGGAAGAGATTCAACCTGACATGAAACCTTCTTCTTTCTTCTTATTTATTTATTTAGTTTTTGGTTTTATCAATTAGTGTTCTGTTTCAGTGTAAGTTAAATTATTTAAGTTGATGACTTAATCTACGTCAAGATTAATATGAGGATTCATATAAAAGGGGTCTCACAAATCCTCAAAATGAGAATCTTAGAATTGTATATTGTCGATAATCCACAATATAAAACAATTATAATGCAAAATGCATGTTTGTTAGTTAAGCAAAGGCATTATTTTTTTTCCATAGCAGTTTGAGAAATGATGTAATTTACAGACAAACAAGCAACAAACTAATTTACTTATTAAAAAAAACCCTAATCGGATGGCTAGCCTATGATACATCAAGTTGTTGTGGACTAGTATGTATTAAAATAATGGAAAGGGGATCCTCTCCGAATTCCTTTCTCCTAATCCACAAAATCAGGAAATCTGTGCCATTAAAAATTGATCCAACGACTGAAGTTATTATAACTTTTAAAGTGAGCCCTGTTTGTAGTCGTTGGATCAAATTTCAATGACATGGATTCCCTGATTTGGTGGTTTAGAAGGAAGAGATCCAGAGAGGATCCCTTTCCTAAAATAATACCCCATCCCTCTCAGAGAAGTCTTAAAACAACAACCAAAGCCTTATTTTCTAATCCACTTTTGAGCAATGAGTGTGACTTCCCCTTTGCTTTCCAAATGGATATTTTGTTTTTGTTAGTTGCTTTTGCCTCTTTTAGTTCAAAGAAATGAACAAAATTATACCTTATTTTATATGATACAAACTTGCTTTCATTGCAGACAAAGCAAAGGGCTTTGTACTAATAAACATATGGATTGCCCATTTGTCCTACAATATAGGACAAGTATATATCAATAGGTGACCTTTATTTCCACTCACATTTGACATGACACAATTAAAGAAATAAAGAATGATACCATTCTTTTAATTATATCAACTCATGTCATGCACACTACAAGGACACTTGACAATACTTTGGCATATATGTGAAGGCTATCTTCCATTGGTTTTTGCATTTTTTAAGCTTTTATTGTAGGCTGAGTTGGGTGCCCATGTGTCCGTTGGACGAATCCTAAGTTCCTAACTTTGGATATATTGTGGGTCTTGGTTGCTTCAATGAGAAGGAATCGCATACTCAAGCATGGATGATTGGCAGTAGTATTAGCACAAAATAATTTTGTGTGTAGTTATTCATTCAAGGCACTAGACAGTAGACACAAGGAGGATGAGACACTTTGTGTGTGCAATCAGACAATTACGTGATTTAAGCATCCACACTTAAGAATTTCTCTCATGCAGTGCTATTACTTTGAAAAAATTAGAGTGCTCAAAGCAAACTTATGCTCCATCTTGACACGAGAATGTAGTGACAATAAATAACAATACTAGACTCTTTGAGTCTGATAATTGAAATGATTGATTGTAACAATAACAAAATAAAATTTTGTTTTATCAGACAAAAAGAGGTAGGTGCACAAAAGAGGGGGATTAAGCACTTTAAATGTGTAATAAGGCATTAACGTGATCTGAACGTTCGCACCCAAGAATTTCTCCAAATTCGTCTGCTTAATATGATCGATCATGCAGAAATTAAGCGGTTTGCCCATATTTGTTCTTTGTTAGTATCCTAGTTTTGGGGGCCCATTGGTGCAATTTCCGGGGAACCCCATGGAAGAAGGGACCTAGTTAGCTAATTACCAGCCATTTGTGCCCCGTAACCCGAATCAGAAGACTTAGCACATGTGATGGTTGAAAATGCATCCAAAGCCTAATCAATCTGGCTTATCAGTTACTAAATATCAGTTGCATTGACCAAGCAAGAGTCCTAGGTCAATGGAAAGACAAAAAAGTTCCAACTAAAAATTGGGGATCCACAAATTGGGATCTACACATTGATGAGTTTATAGCCAATGGGGTCTAAAATCATTGACGAAAACTTTGAAAAATTGAAGCTTTGACAAATCCAAGTGTATCCCAATTGCCTGTGCAAACCAGCTGTTTAGATGTGGGTATGTGAAGGATGATATGCTCTAATTCAATGAATCAAATTGAAAACATGGGAATTGAGAAGAACTAACAACTCTCTATTATTTTTGAGTAATTATAACTTGAAAGTCTTATCCACACTATTGAAAATCGGGGTCATGAATAGAATAATATCCTAACCTAATTAAGTATGAAATCTTTATTAAGTAATATTATAAGGCCTTCCACAATAAGCAGGAAAATTAAGTTTGATTCGAATTGTATAAGAATCAAACTCTTGCACATGAGGAAAATAAGTTTATGGGACTGATTTCAATTCTTGAGTTCTATGGGAGTAAAGCTTGGAGATTATAAAAGGCTTTTATCCAAAATGGTCTCTGAAATTGACATAACTATTTACTTTGGTCTCTGAGATTTGAAATCGATAGAATTGGTCACTAAGATTGTCCACCATCAATCATTTTAGTCATTCTTTGAAAAATCTTCATTAAATAAGGATAAAATGACAAAAATACCCTCAAGTTTTGTCAAATCATTTTGGTCCATTGTTTATTAAATTAATAGTATTTTTGTCATTTTTGTCCTTATTTAACAGAGTTTTTACAAAATGACTAAAATGATTGATGGTGGGCAATATATATATGTGTGTGTGTGAATCAAACTCCCTTAAAACAATTGTAAAATGCCTACGTACAACACACACCAATAAACAACTCACGCTAATGCATGCATACCTGAATGATTGTCATTATCTTTTTTCTTAATTAAGATTAGTAACGTATATCATGAAGGATACCTAAGATTCGTTTTACAACCAAAGAAATGAATTTTATAAGGGAATTGAGAGACCAACAAATTATGCATAGAAGGCCTAATGGAAACAAATTATTGGGGATTAGCTTAAGATGGGAGAGTACACTGTATATAATCGCTATTTGTTCTTGGATGTTGGAACTTGAATTAAGACTTGCTCAATTGACCCAAAAAAAAAAAGCCTTGCTCTTCACCCCAAAAACAATTTTATTTTTATTTTTAAAGAGGGCAGTTAGTGGTTTTGTTGCTGCAATCTATCATTCCAAAGAATGGAAAGACTCACAGAAGTAATTTAGTCTTCCCAATTAATTATTATGCGATTCATCAGCGTCAAATCAGAACGTACCCATAAACTATTCAGGTAGCTGTAGCAATCACAGAAGGTAAGACTAAGACCTACTACTATCACTCTATCAGCAAACGCATGTGAGTGGGAGCGTGTGGATTAACAGGCGCGTGAGGGTAAAAGCATTTATAAATTTCCATTAGGCATTGCTTTTGTCTGTTGCTCACTTCCCTCCCTCCACTGACAAATACAAAGAAATTGAGAGAAAGAGTCTCACTCACTTGGGAAGTGGGCACACAGAAGCAGCTACTGCAGAAGCTACCGAACCCTCCCACGCTGCTGCAACCCTAAACCAAGCAAGCTCTAGGGTTTTCTGCCATTTCCAAAGCCTCTTTCTTTTTTCTTTTCCTTTTTCTTGTCTTTTGCCAAACATCTGCTAATTAGTACTATCCAACCTGAGGAATATTAGCCAGCCACCCTAGTCAGAGGCAGAGATCTTTGTGGTAAGGCCAAATGTCAAGGTTTTTCCTTTTTATTTGATGGATATTCTAATTTAATCTAAACTACGAAGAGAGAGATTCCAACCTGTATTTTGATGTCATGGTTTTCGTTGCAAAACTTTTCCCATTTTATACAATCCTTTCAACTTGAGTCTACTCGTATTTTTTACCTTCTGGTGAAAATGTGTTGTCTTTTCTGGGTTTTAAGAGCTTGTTTTAGTCTATGAATTTCTGGGTTCTGTTGCTTTTTTTTATGGAAAATGTGTTAACTTTTCTGGTTTTTTTTTTTTTTTTGGGGGTTAATAACTTTTTCTGGGTTTAAAGAGCTTGTTTTAAATAGTTAATTTATGGGTTTTGTTGCTTTTTTGGTTTAATTTAAATGTTGGGGAATTTGTGCTTTTAAATGAAAATGTGAGTTGGTAGTGTTTGAGCTGAAAGTCTCTTCCTTTGCAAGCTCCGGTTTTAAAAGCAGTTTCTGAAGAGTTGCTGGAGAATGCGAGCTAAAGTTTCTTCCTTTTCATATTTTTTCTTTCAGATTTTTTGGTCCACCACAAAAGATTTTATTTTTTCCTATTTTGCTAAGCATGAAGCTCTGTTCCCAGAGTCTCTTTTTAAGTTTTTCCTGTTTCAATTTTTTCTGTAGATCTGTTTTTCGAATCTGGGGTTCATGGATCTTTGGGTTTCATTAATATATTGGTTCTGTAATTTACTATAATATAAGAACACTACTGATTGCATTTCGTACATTGCTGCATTTCCAAGAGTATTATGTAATAGTTTTTAATTTGCAGCTAAATTTTAAGAGAGTGGATTTTCATCAAAGAACAGAAATGGGTTCATTTGTGCTCAGCTGGGTTCAGTATGCCCACACTTAATCAGTTATTACAGAAAGATCCTCCTTTTGTCATGAGCAATGATGCAAATTAAAAATTAACCCACGACAATCGTACGTGGTTATTGTTGTCATTTTCTAACTCCTGCTGGTCCCTTGTGTCTTAAATAATTTTTTTGGAATGTAGTTTAAAGGTGGGAAAAGGAGAAAGGGAAATTAAAAGGTTAGCTTGTTTAATGAGACTCAATGAATCTTGCAGCTGCAGCGTTCTTTCTTATATATATATATATATTGAACATTTAGTGGGATTGGTTGGTAGTAGTGGTGTTAGTTTTCTATGGGATTTCTTTGAAGGCAGGTGTCGTTTGTTTGTTTGTTTGTTAGTTTTTGTACTTTATATGGATCTAAGGTGGCCATTTTTCTTGTGTTTTTTGTGTGCATATATATGGTATTCTCTTTGAAGTTTCTTTATCTCACCCAAAGATTGTTTCTCCGAACTGCTTTCAGGGGATTTGAAATTGAAAGGGAGATCGAATTAGGACAACACAATCAGCACCTATAACAAGTAGATGTTGAAGATGCAGACACCAAAAGCAAAGTAAGATCAACATTGATTTGCTTCTTTTATCAGAATATTAACTATGTTTGCTTAATTTTATAGTGTGCTAATAATCACTCTTAGACTTCAAATTTTCTGTTTTCGTTATGGGGAAATTTTGACATATTGGGTAAGTAATGGTGATACAATTAGCTGAGAAAGCAAATAGGGTGGTGTTCTAAATGATACTTGTCATCGAAAATCATGCTTCAAATTATATGTAACTATCTAGAATAAATTAGTAAAAGGAAAGCAATAAAAAGCTTGAGAAATATTGTACTTTGAGTTTTTAACAAAGTTTATAAACCTCATCTAAACTTAACTGAGTATGAATTCGGATTTGAATTTATATCTATCCATGCGGAATTCGTGTTATATGCCAGCATCATCAGAATTGAAATGCTGATTTGTAAGTTATAATTTTGTAAAATACTCCCTTTTCTGCCTAAATTATTATCGCTCTGTATCTGAAAGTAAGTTAGACAAATCAAAGAAGGTATTGCTTTGGTAAATGGTTGTTATGCAGTATATCCTCCAGATATGGGTGAATCCATTTGTAGCAAAGCTGTATCCGCATCTATGTTTCATGTTCTTGATGCAACAATTTGTGAAACTTATCTCTACTTTGAGTACTTTGATGCATGTCTTCTAATATTTAACTTCCTTTTCGTATTGATAGCAGAATTGGCTCTTTGGAAGTGCCTCAAAGGAGATCTCCAGTAACTCCTCGAACTACCAAGACGCCTGGATCAGAGCCGGATTCTGTATCCTCTCCAAATAGGGCGACTAAGACCCTGAAAAACAGAAGTCCAAAAGTCAATGAGCGCAGGTCACCACGAAGCCCTGTACCAGAGGTATTCCATGATAACTTATGTCTTTAAGAGTTGCAGCTAGAAGGTTATCTAGTGTGGTTTCTTATCATTCAATTCAAAACGATCGTAGTTTCTCATTTACTTCCCTTTTCCCTGGTTTTGATCTTCAGAAGAAGCAACCGAAAAGAGTGTCAGAATTGGAAACACAACTTGCTCAACTCCAAGAGGATCTGAAGAAGACAAAGGACCAGTTAAACACAACTGAGTCACTGAAGAGACGATCCCAGCAGGAGGCTGAAGAAGCGAACAACCAGATATTAGCCATGTCTGCAAAACTTGAAGAATCCCAACAGCAACTGATGGAACTTTCTACTTCTGAAGATGCTCGTCTTCAAGAGCTTCGTGAACTGTCTCAGGATCGGGATAGAGCATGGGAGTCTGAACTTGAGGCTGTCCAAAAGCAGCGGTCAATGGATTCTGCTGCCCTGGCTTCTGCTATGAATGAAATTTAGAAGCTAAAGGGTCAGCTCGAAAGGGTAGCTGAGTCTGAGGACGCTCAAAACAGGCATGCAGAGTCGGCATATGCTGAGATCCAGACCTTGAGAAAGGAACTTTCCGAAACTTTTTCCCTGGTTGAGAAATTGAAAGCTGAGCTCAATGAATGCAAAGAATCTGAATCCCAGGCACTAGAAGTTATACAAAGCACTCATATGCAATTGGAAGCGGCAAATGCAACCATAGAAATGCTCAAATTGGATGGGATCAAAGCCACAGAGTCTTGCAACTCCTTATCATTGGAGTTGGAGCAATCCAATGCTCGTGTTAAATCACTGGAAGGTCTTGTGAGCAAACTTCAAGCAGAACTGATTAATAGGAAAGGCAATCATTCTGTAAACTCTACAGACAATGTAAAACTTGTTAAGGAAGAAGAAAATGAAGAAAGAAAACAGTTACAAGCAGAGCTCAATTCTTTGAAATCCGAAGTGGGTCAGTTGAGATCTGCATTGGATGCAGCTGAGGTCAGGTACCAGGAAGAATACATTCAGAGCACATTGCAGATTAGGAATGCGTACGAGGAAGTTGACATTGCAAAATCTGAAGCGTCAAAGAGGGAAGCTGAACTGACAGCAGAACTGAAAAAAGCAAAGGATCATATTGAAGACTTGAAAGCACAGCTAATGGATAAGGAAACTGAGATGCAGAGTGTATCAAAAAAAAATGATGGGGTGGCCTTGAAAGTTGAGAAAAATATATCTACTGAAGAAGAATCTGAACTTGAATTGGAGCTAAAGAAGTCGGAGACTGTAATGGTAGAGTTGAAGGCAAGTTTATTGGATAAGGAAACGGAATTGCAGAACATAGCTGAGGAAAATGAAATGCTCAAGATGGAACTAAAAAACAAGGAAATCGAGAGGAATAAAGTTAATGATGAGGCTGTTGTTTCGGCAGAAGCTGCAAGGGCTGCAGAGGGAGAGGCTTTGGTGAAACTCGGCTGTGTGACTGAGGAAGCAGATAAAAGTACCAGGAGAGCCGCACAGGTGACTGAGCAGCTGGATGCAGCACAGGCTGCTAATTCTGAACTGGAGGCTGAGTTAAGGAAGTTAAAGGTGCAGGCGGATCAGTGGAGGAAGGCCGCTGAGGCAGCTGCTGCCATGCTTTCAACTGGAAATAATGGGAACCTTGTTGAGAGAACAGGTTCTCTTGACAGCAACAACTACAATCCTATGAATTCACCTTATTCAGAAGACATGGATGATGACTCGCCGAAGAAGAAAAATGGGAATATGTTAAAGAAGATCGGCGTGTTATGGAAGAAGGGCCAAAAGTAGTCAGAATTATGTGACAAGTTGCTTATCGTTGCTCGCTGTTATTTTGTTGGATTCAGTATGTTCTGTTGTAATCTTGACAGGTATTTTGGAGGGTGCTAGGCTGCTAGCACCCGAGTTTCGTGTGGAGTTAAAGACCGACATTTGCACTGTATAGGTATGTGGAAACTGGTGAACTTTGAAGAGTCCTTTCTCATATGATGTATCGCTATGAAAGACTTGATTAATGTTGTATTTTACTTTGAGCCTTTCCATTTTATGTTAATTAAAGCACAATTCAGTTTCAGTATTGGATCAATGCAGTTTGCATTATGTTAATGTTGTGCTAAATGCATCCAGTCCTTTGTGCCGAACTGACCTTCCGGATTCAAGCCCGGTCACTGTCCCTTTTCCAGACGAAAGAGTTCAAAATGCTCATGCATCTGCTTGCCTTTGCACAAAGTTTTCGCCTTTTCAAGTTAGACGAAAGGAAGCAAGTGGTGGATTGCCCTGGCGAATAGGTCATTTTTCTTTGACTCACTTCGTTTCGGGTTCAAACCATTTTCTCCCCTCTTAGTGTAATTTAAAGTTAGAATAGTAATATCACTTGTAATAAAAAAATTTAAAAGAAAATTATGAAAGGGAAAACAATAGTAGCATTATGGGTTAGCTCAAATATAAAAAGCAAGTGCTTCTCTCAGCAATCATGTATGCCAAAAGATAAAACTTATGAAAAGTATTTGTTTAACATGAAGTATTTGTTCTCTCACTAATCATGGATATCAAAGGGCCCTAGCATGCATAAATGATTATCATGTGTACTAAAAGCAAACTAAACACAAAATATTTGGATGTGTTTTGAGTCTTGGATTGAAAGTGAAGTTAGGCTAAAGATAGGATTCAATTGAGAAATGATAAGCACACGTTATTTTTTTATTTTTTTACACAGCATTTTTTTTTCTTCTCGATATCAGATTGAATGGCGGAGAAAAAAGAGTGTTCATATTCCATTCAAATTCTTTTTGTAAATCTCTTTTCATCTCAATGTAAGAAATTTTATTCCAAAAGTATCATACTTTATCAAATGTTAACCAAGTAACTGATGGTTTTCAATAGGGTAGAGAGTGAGTATCACCGTCAGTTAACAGTAATGAGCAAAAATATTTTCAATTTATTTACGGAGTATTTTATGGGCGAATAAAAAAAAAACACAAAACGCCAAGTGAAAGAAAACCTAGTTACTATTTAAGCACTAGCGTCACATCATGACCGTCGAAAACCGAGTACAGTAGAATCTCAATAATTTAATGCATGTTAAATTAATAACCTCAGTTAAATAATATTTTGGCCAGTTACAACTTGAAAAATAACATGCTAAATTAATAGTTCGTTAAATTTATAAGGGAATATATTATAAAAAACAATCCATATAAGTCCCATATAATATATAAACTAATAATATGTATCATAGTTCTTATGATTTGACTACGAGGCTTTTCTAAAAGATGAGTCCAATCATCCATTTGTCTATCGAGTCATTGAGCATATTCTTGGAATAACTCCCTGGTCATCCATGCTCGGTAGTTGGCTTTGAACTCATAATTCATACTATGCAAGTTTAACATTCTTGAAACACCGCGGTTTAGCATACTTCCCAATAACCCATAAAGGAGTTACAACAAATAACAACTGTAAGTTTAAATTCATGAAAATCACTTTAGCAAAACGTTGGACCTGACAATATTTATGTTCCTTGTAGACTTCATTTTTCACTGATGGCCAACGTGTGGCTCAAAGTTGTTGTCTGGACAGACATGTCCTTAAAAGTGTCATCTCTTCTTGTCGGTATACAATTCAGGGCTAGGAGCGGTCATTGATCGCGATTGTCTTTCATTTTCGTGTGGTGATCTGTCATCTAGATTCCTTAGGCTAACTTATAAGCTTAATGTCTAGATCTTCCCTTCTTTTAGAGGGCTTTTTCAAGGCCCATCTGTTAAGCCCAAAACAATTGTATATTATTTAATGAGTCTAAACTCTAAGGGCACGTTTGTTTGGCCGGCTTAAGTGTCCCTGGACTGGACTACTTAGCTAGAATCAGTAGTCCTGTGTTTGGTGTAAATTGGGATTGTGTTTAATGGAATTAAGCCGAACTCGTGTCGACTAAATCCTTCGCTAGGTGGGTTTAGCGAGAGCCACCAAAAACGAGGGGATTCGTAGTCCCGTTTCTGTTCTTCGCTTCACCTCGTGTTGCTTCCTTCA
>JAOTRO020000027.1:79443-91648 GCA_028566515.2 Pyracantha coccinea | reverse complement strand
ATGAAACCTTTGCACCAGTAGCAAGGTTAGACACCATAAAGACCTTGATAGCCTTAGCAGCTAAGAAAGGTTAAAAGGGCTGTTTTGAGTCAGTCTGGTCAGTTTTAAGTCATTAGAGTCTAGTTTGTGTGCTATTTTATATCACATCAGATTGATCACATGATTCATTTTCAAACACACCTCTTTTCCACACTTTGAGGAGCAAATTCTTTACTTTTCTTGAAATCACCTTCTTCTATGTCAAGCTTCATTTTCATAGGTTATGAGCTTACCCACCAAGTTTCCAAGCTTAATCTTATTGAAGTCTTGAAATTCTTGAATGACTACCTTTTTTGCTTCAAATCTCTTGGGCAAGGTTCTCAAGATTTTTTGTACAACAGTTTTCTCGTCTATAAGCTTTCCTAAACCCAAAGCCTCATTAGTCAACATTTCTACTTTCTTATAGAAAACAGAGAAGGGCTTTAACTCTAACATTCTTAGATGCTTAAAATTTGACAAAGTCATCTGAAGTTTGAGCTCCCTTACTTGTTTGTCTTCTTCATGCAAAATTCGGAGTTTGTCCTAAGCTTGTTTTACAATGCTGCAATAACATATATGAGCCAACTGAACTAGTAAGATGGCCGAAACAATGGCATTCCAAGCTTTTCTATTAAAAATGGCCGATGTAATCTCCCCTTTGGCCTTTACCATAGATTCTCTATGAACAATCCTTGAAAGAGCATTCCATTCATGCGTAAGATAATCAGCAACATTTAAATCCTGTGCTTCTAGGAAGATTTGAAACTTCTCACTCTATGCAGCATAGTTCATTTCATCAAAGAATGGGGAAGAGTTGCAAGATTCCGCAACACGATCATGATCCATGATGAGATTCCACCCAATACCAGTAGCTCTCAGAGATCACTCTATGTATATCTAGAGAAAAACTTTGATACCAATTGAAATTGGTACCATGGAGAATGTCCTGCAATTAAAAATGTTAGAACCCACATCGCCCATGGGATTGATCCTTATATGTATATTCCTATCCCTACCTAGCACGAGGCCTTTTGGGAGCTCACTGGCTTCGAAGTTCATCAGAACTCCGAAGTTAAGTGAGTAGCGCGTGAGAGCACTCCCATGATGGGTGACCCACTGGGAAGTTCTTGTGTGAGTTCCCATAAACAAAATCGTGAGGGCGTAGTCGGGGCCCAAAGCAGACAATATCGTGCTACGGTGGTGGAGCGGGCCTGAGATGTGGTGGACCCCAGGCTGGGATGTGACACAATGTAACTGTAATGGTGTTGACCAAAATTGTGAAAAGATGATTAGTGCAAGTAAAGAAGAGTTTCTCTGAGTATTCGTCAACAAACCCCTGTTTCGAGCAATTTTTTAGTGTGACCATTATTATATTGTCAGACTTTTACTAATTCACATATTATATACAAATAGTTGATCTCATGTTTTTTTTTTTAAAAGGGAAGGGATTCCTATTTTTTGGAAGAAAAAAAAAAGGGGATTAGTTGTAGGACTTACTCCACATCGAATTTCAACGATCCAAACAGTTTATTTTTTAAGTCTCAATTCATAGATCATCCTTGCAAAAATTCAATTCAATTCGAAACCATTTGCTTATTTAATTATCACGATGAAATTGCATTGTTTTTTTATAGAACAAAGTGTTCGCCAATTTTTTTGAACTCAATTAGATGTCTCAAATATTTCCAATTTGGCTAATATTTTGCAAAGATGATGTATGAGATGCAACTTGAAAAATAGACGGTTCGAATAGTTGAAGTTCGATGTGGTGTGGGCCCGACAACTAATCCCCATTAAAAAAAAAGAGTCCCTTCCTTTAAATGGAAGGGGATCCTCTCCGAATCCACTTTGTGGAGATCCTATGGATTCCCACACCATAGTCATTCATCGTATATCGTGCGACCAGTTTTCTTCAGAGACTATTTGTGTTTAATTTAAAAAAATTAAATTAAATAATTTATAACCGCATGATACACAATGAATAGTTAATATGTGGGGATCCTAGATCCGGATTGGATCCAATTCCCCTTTAAATATCTATCATCTTCCAAAAACGAGGAGGGTTTTATGATTGATGCTCCCATATTCAAGAGGCGACATATTCACGGCTATGCTGGTCTTCCTATTCTAGACAAAATGCAAGTTCTATACTTCTAAATAGTTTGCTAGAATTTTGGGATCATGTACTAAGTGCTTTGACTTATGGCCAAAAAAGAGTTAACCATAAACAACTTACCCTCCATGTTGGCAATTGTCCTTAACATTACTTTGTCTAATTTTTTTTAAACTTAAGAAAAATAATAATCAGGCACCAATTTTTTTTTTTTACACATTCGACTTTATTTACTACAAAAATTAGTACAAGAAGAATAAGGTTGCGTGAATAAAATTAAGAGTCATTTTGTAAAAATTAGTGAAAATTTAATGTAAGAATAAAAAATAAGAAGAAAAAAAAAAAGCCTTAAAATAGGGCGATCGCAATCGCATACTCGCAAAACGACTTCAAATCCACCACCGTATCGGACAACTCCTTCCATTTCTCCCGCCAAAACCCAGGAGGCCCGGGACTTTCAACACCATAAGCGCATAAGCAAAACCCCAAACCGCTGCACCTGCATTCTCTCTCCACCGCCATGTACGGAGCACAGCGGAGAAGCTTAAGCTCGAACTACGGCTCCTCCTACGCACCTGATCTCCACACCATCTGGCCTTTCTACTTTGCTCAAATCGAGCTCGGCGACGACAAGCCGTGGCTCAGTCTCACACACTCCCTCATCGGCTTCTTCTCCACGACGCCGGGGCAAGCTCTCCTTTCCCCGGTCTCATTTCTCTCTCCTCCTTCTATAAAATCTGTTAATTCCACGCAAAATGTATAATTTGATTACCCCGATTACTTGGTATCGGCCATCAATTGCATTAATTAGGGTTTAGGGTTTATGAAACATTTGATTTGAGGCTAAATTTCGTAATTTGTACTTGGAATGACACTTGGTGCAGGTGAAGGATGATGGCGGTGTAGCGGTGTTGCCGATTGATTTCGAGCAATTTCGAAAAAATTGTGATGTTGAGGAGTTTTATGAAGCTTTAGAGGAGAAACCCAAGATAACCCTCTTATGCATGAGTGCTGCAGTTCACAAAGTCCTGCTGACTCAATGGGACAATTGCAGGGTAGAGGACGGTATCAAAATTAATATTCGATTGCATAACTACCCCGAATCCATGATTGCTTTGAAGAACTTAAAAGCTGCATATATTGGTATGTATACTATACTCTTAAGGCTTTTTTTTGGTTTTCACGTGTTATACATTTGATCGATTGTATAGAATTAATGTGGATGTGATTACATGACAGACAAGATTGTATCTGTGCGTGGTACAGTAGTAAAAGTTAGCAATGTCAAACCTTTTGTGGTGCAAATGGATTTTGGTTGTGTGAAGTGTAAAACAAGTATTACACGCATGTGTCCTGATGGGAAATTTTCACCGCCAACAACATGCGATCTAAATGGGTGCAAGAGCAGAATCTTTGACCCCATTCGATCTACTGCTGTGACGATAGATTTTCAGAAGATAAGGTAGGCACTTTGGATATGAATCAAATTCACATTTTATATTTTCCTTTATTGAACCTTGTTAAAATTCTTTGATGCTTCTTAAGGATACAGGAGCTACTAAAGCCTGAAGATCATGAAGAAGGCAGGATGCCTCGAACAGTAGAATGTGAACTTTTTGAAGATCTTGTTGATGCATGCATCCCAGGAGATGTGGTGACTCTCACTGGGATTATAAGAGTCATTAACAATTACATGGACATTGGAGGAGGTAAAGAAATTCTTCCTAATTCAATCCAGTATCCTGCATGCACATTCAAGCTTCTATGCCTTTGGAAATAATTTTATCTGATTCATAAGTGTGCAACTGATCAGAAAAAAGATAGTTCCAATTACTTGAATGACAGACAATTGCAGTTCTTGAACCAATTCCCACCACTAATATACATTGGATTTTATTTATTTATTTATTTATCATTTCAGGAAAATCGAAAGGAAAGACTCAAGGAATTTACTATCTGTATCTAGAAGCTATTTCCATTAAAAACACAAAGTCACAATCTATGCCCGAGGATATACAAGATTCTAGTTCTAATGACAGACCTATGGCACTTGTTGATCTTTCCTCATTTTCCCCAAGGGATTTGGAATTCATTGTGAAGTTCTCAGAGGAACATGGTCCAGATACCTTCAGGCAACTAATTCAATCTATTTGTCCATCAATCTTTGGTCACGAGCTTGTTAAAGGTAACCTTAATACTATTGTCCATACTGTGTCCCTAAAAATTTCATGCTACTTCATTTTTGGTTATTTACTGATTCAGTTTCCTCAATTTTCTTATATTTTATCCCTGTACTAGTGATATCATATGTAATTGTGATAACATTGCACCAACTTATTCAGAACTAGATGAAAAAAGGAAAATATCCAGAAATATCTCTATTAATAGTGTCACTAGTTCCATGGTTTTCTTTCACAACTACTAGTTCTTTTAAAATTTCACTGAACAAGGGTTTTGTTTTTTAGTAGAAAATCAGATGCCAACAGTAATATGTCTCTTATGGATGAGGAAACCCACCTAGTTTCTCAAGTTCCACATTTGACTCCTCACTAAGATTATCTACTGAACTTGATAATTAAGCGTTATGATGATGCTAATTTACTTATTTTTTTTACAGCGGGAATATTGCTGGCACTCTTTGGAGGTGTGCGGAAGAATTCAAATGATCAGAACAAGGTTCCTGTTAGAGGAGATATCCATGTCATAATTGTTGGTATATTTGAACCCCATCATGCTCTTAAAAATGGTACTAAACCTGGTAATTTGTGGATGGAAAACAGAAGATGAACATGTACCTCCTCATTTTTTTAGGTGATCCCGGACTAGGCAAGAGCCAGCTTCTCCAAGCAGCGGCAGCCATTTCTCCACGAGGCATTTATGTGTGTGGTAATGCCACAACCAAAGCTGGCCTCACTGTTGCTGTTGTAAAGGATCCTATGACAAGTGATTATGGTTTTGAAGCTGGTAATTCTTTTCTTTCTTTCATTCATCATCCTTTTTTGCTGCTATTTTCTTGGCAATAAAGATATCCTAATGCTATCTTGTAATTGAATGCAATATCTGCTTATGAATGTCTACTTATGATTAACTTCATAGTTGATTGGTGAGACTTAACTAGTTATCCATCTCTCTCAAGGGAAAAGATAACTATTCTTCTTCCAGTTATGTGTTCTGCTGTTATAGCTTCAAACGATTATGAAAAAAATAATTAATTTGGTAGTCCAAAGCAATAACTCACAATTTTTCCAAGTGGTACGGCTACACATACTGGATGAGAAAAAGAAATATAATTGATCCGCTTCTCATCTATAACATAATTGTACTAAATTTTTAACTTTTAGATATGCTATAGGTACAGAGACATCTAAGTCCAGATCATTTGCAACCCATGACTCAGTCAGTAATGAACAAGTATAAAATGCTGTGCGCTAATAAATGATAATCAAATTTTCGATTAGGTGCAATGGTAATTGCGGACAGTGGGTTGTGCTGTATTGATGAGTTTGACAAAATGTCTTCAGAGCATCAGGTTTGTCCCCAGTTGTTCTGTATTATTTTCTATTATCTAATTTCTGCAGGAAGCTTCTTTTACTTCGACATTGCTGCAGGCTCTACTGGAAGCCATGGAACAACAGTGTGTCTCAGTCGCAAAGGCTGGACTGGTGGCAAGTTTGTCGGCACGAACTTCTGTCTTAGCAGCTGCAAATCCTGTTGGTGGTCATTATAAGTAATGCTTTTTAATTTTAACTTGGTGGTGAGAGGACTGTTACAATTCTGATAATGGATTAAGTGCTATTTTGTGGTAGATTTTGATCCCATTGTCATTTCCTACACTACATCCACATGAAACTTGTTTCATCCCCCTTGTAGTTCATGTCAGAGAATTCTATATCAATCTGCAAATTCCCATTCGTATTTCCCTTCATTAACAAAATAACATATATTTAGCTTTGATATTGTTACATTTCAGTCCCGCATGTTTTGATACCGTTAACATTTCAAATTTGCAGCCGTGCAAAAACAGTGAATGAGAATTTGAAAATAAGTGCAGCTCTCTTATCGCGATTTGATTTGGTTTTCATATTACTTGACAAACCTAATGAACTTTTGGATAAGCAAGTCTCAGAACACATCATGTCAGTAAGTTATCGTTTCTGATCCCTACCTACAATATGTCTCTTTAGTTATTTGGTAGTGTTTTGATACTATATATGTGTAATGAAATTGGTTGAGTATGGTAGGAGCTTAGTAAACTGGGTTCTCAAGAACTTGTAATGGCAGTAACCAAAAAAGGTCAAAAGAAACGATAACAGACTGCTAGGTAATTTTCTTTGTTCAGTGTTTAATTCAAGGATTTTGGTTGTTTATCATGTAGCTTCATGCTGGATCTAGAGAAAATTCGCCAGCTGCAAAAAAGATTCGTAGAGGTAGTGTCTAACATATCCAGACATATTAGTTCTTTCCTGTAGAGCAAGGGAGTCATTTCATATCATAAATTGCAGTTCCGCATACAAACAATTCTCTATTTAACAAGATATAGCCTTTTGCTTCAAAAAGTGCAGCATCACAGAGTGCAGAAGGCATAGATATTAGCGGAGAAGGTGGTTCTTTGGTTTCAAGATTGAGGCTTGACCCGAAGAAGGATGAGGATTTTGTTCCATTACCAGTACAACTCCTCCGCAAGTATATTGCTTATGCAAGAACTTTTGTGTTTCCTAGGTGATTTTCACATGACTTGTGTGACTCTTGTGCATCCAATTTCTGTTGCAAGAATTGCGATTCAATTCTCCCTTTTTTTTCCCTCAAGTTTTCATTTTGGTGTGAACCAGGATGTCAAAGCCTGCAGCAGAAATCCTGCAAAAGTTTTACTTAAAACTGAGAGACCATGCGACATCTGCTGATAGCACACCAATAACAGCAAGGCAATTAGAGAGTCTGGTGAGGCTGACCGAAGCTCGAGCAAGGCTAGATTTGAGAGAAGAAATAACAGCCCAAGATGCAATGGTTACTTCTTATTCTTCTATCTAACAAATGTTTTCAGTTACCCTGCTCTCCCAATATAGGAAGGTCCAGGATCTGATACAAGTATACATTGTCATGGAAGACTTAGTATTCCGGATGTGAGATTCACTGATCCAGTATTTTCAGTAGTCCTATTGGGAAAGAATTTGAATGCTAATCATTGAGCTATTCATGTGCTAATGGACTACTCCACAATCGATAAAAATTTAAGACAACTGAGTTTGGACAGACCTTCTGAATCATTCTATTTTGCAGGATGTGGTTGAAATCATGAGAGAATCCTTGTATGACAAGTACATTGATGAGCATGGTGTTGTGGATTTTGGTCGGAGTGGAGGGATGAGTCAACAAAAAGAAGCAAAACGGTTCTTAAGTGCCCTCAATAGGCAATCAGAGTTGCAGCAGAAAGACTGTTTTACAATTTCTGTACGTCTGCATGCTTTTATGCGATTTTGCAATTATTCGTGCTCCTTTAGTAACTCATATTTGCGCAATCCTCCTTTGTTTCAGGAAATATACAGTTTGGCAGATAGGATTGGTCTAAGAGTTCCAGACATCGACACATTTGTTGACAACTTAAACAGTGTTGGTTATCTACTGAAGAAAGGAGCAAAGACATACCAGGTACTACAACCTGCAGATAACCATAGGCAACCTATTTGGGTAACCCATAAGATTCCAATGCCAACAACACAAACAATTACCCCTATTAAATTTTTCAATGTCGATGATGATTTTTATGTCCAGCAGCTCTTATTTAACCATGATTTTTGTTCAGGTACTATCATCGTCTTATTCTCGGAGTCAATCGTCCTCAAGGTCAAAAGGCTAAGGTTAGTGCAGCAGTTCACGCCACATCGAAATTTGTTCATCTTTCTTGTAAAGTTTGTTTTAGAAGTAAAAGCACTTGCAGAATCTAAAAAAGCCAAATTGTATTAGATTTTCGAAATGGATAATTTTGTAGTCGAAACAGTGGCCTGGATATTTAACACACATATCAAATGTGTTCTGTGAAAGACCAAATTATCTATTGCCTATAATATAACATGATTATATTACATGGGAATATTTCTGTTCACTGGAACTACATACCAGGTTTTTCAAAAGCATAATATCATTCATCTCCATCTATAGGTTCTAGCCGCCATTCGCTCCCGTAGTAAGAATTTGGCAAACCCAACCAAAATTTGAAAGCCTCAGCTGCTCTCTTCCTCTCACTCCTCCGGTCCTGCCTGGCTTGCGAGGCATGCTTGCTAGTAAACATCCTCGAATGCATCTCCACATAAATCTTAGTGAACTTGGTTTTATTCGGAGGAATCCCGTTCTCTTCCATACAAGCCACAATCTCCAAAGCCTTCTTAAAGAAAGCAGCCCTGACACAGATATCAGCCAGAGTATCTAATAGCCCTTCATCCGGTTTCAGTGTTGGCGGGTCGGAAGCACCTGAAGTTTCTCCCTCTTCTTTCACGCTACATCTCTCCTTCACTTCATTCCAGAGCAAGAGCGCCTCTCCAGGTTTTCTAGCCAATGCAATTCCATTGGCAAGGCTGCCATAAGTTGCCACATCGGGGTGAAACCCGTTATCTTTGATTCTCTGAATGATTTTCTTGGCTTCTTCAACCAACCCGAGTCTGCAGTACGCTTCAACCAACATATTCCAGGCAACCAAATCAGCCTTCACCCGAGGATCATTAAGCATCTCATCAAACACCTTGTTTGCCAGCTTCGGCTGACCCGACAAGGCAAACGCTTTCATCAGTGTGGTGTAGCTGATCTTGGTGGGTGCAATTCCTTTCGTTCGCATCTCGTTGAAAAATGCAAGAGCCCCAGCACTGTCATCAACCAGTATGCATCCGTCAATCAAGATGTTATATGAAACCACATCAGGCTCGATCCCTGCGTCATCAGCCATTTCTCTAAGCAGCTCCTTGGCCTGGTCTATCTGCAGCTGCTGGCAGTAACCCTTGAGAAGAATATTATACGTAATCCGATTTGCAGGCACACCAACTCTTGTCATCTCTGCAAGCACTCGACGAGCACGGTCCATGGAGCCAGCCTTCACAAATGCAGAAATAACAGTTGTATATGTTACATGGTCAGGATGGCTTGCGCTATCATCCTCGTGCCTCAGTGCCTCCAGCATCCGAACTGTGTCAGTAATGCGACCGGCATTCATATAACCCTTCATCAGAGTGGTGTAAATTCTAGAGTCAGAAGTATACGCTTTAGGCAACAATGGCAGCTCCGAATCATTTCCTCTAACCGAATTAGGAAGCAACTTTTCGAAAACATCCCCACTGCTTAGACTCGGATTTGAACTCATCGAATTCAAATTTGAATCCCTTAGAATCTTGCAAAGGTCTCTCCTCCCTTCCCTCATGGCCTGAACCATCTTCTCCGCGGTTTCCAAATCACCAAAACCGACAAGAGCCGCCACAAGTGAGTTCAACGTCGTCATACACAACTTAATGCCCATGTCAAGAATGCTCTCCAACACGAAAACAAGCAAGTCCTTCCTTCCAGCTCTGGCGCAAAGCTTGATCATAACATTGTAGGTGAGCACATCGGGCTTGGCGCCGTACTCAGGCATTTCATCAAACACCTTCAAGAACCTCTTAGTGTCCCCCAAATTGGCACAAGCATTAAGCGCAGCATTGAAGGCTGCCGTGTCCGGCCGCGAGTCCGCCACCAGCTCCGGCTCTGCAAACCTCCGGACACGGCGTGTAACTGAGTAGAAGAGCTTGAGCGCATCGGAAGGCCCGTCATCGCTGGTGGCAGCGAGGCGGCTCACAACAGCGCTCCAGGCCTTGACGTGAGGGAGGTAGCCGGAGCGGAGCATGGACTTGATAATGGATACAGCGTAGCGGGTCTGGCCGGCCTTGGCGGCAGAGACGGCCAACAGGCCGAGGGAGTTAGCATCGAGGTGGCGGAGCTGGCGCTCATTGCGGAGGCGCGTGATGATGGACTGGGCGCGTGTGAGGCCGGAATGAGAGTTCTGGTAAGACAGTTGAGAGAGCAAACGGCTGAGGCAAGTGGGATTGGGTAAGTGGGTAGACTGGGTGTAGGCAATCCAGGCCTCCTCTGTCTTCCTCTGGCGGAGGAGCGTTAGAAGCTTGTGGTCTTCATTGGGCGGCGCTGCGGCGGGTGTAAGAGAGAGGTCGGAAGCTGGGTTGGTGGGGCTGGCGGTGGCGAGAAGGCGAAAGGGACGCGTGGGGTTGGAGATGGAGGGGAAGTAGGAAGGGGAAGAAACCCAATGGAGAGTGAGAGAGTGGTGGGTTACCGGAATGAAGTTGTTAGAGTTGGGGGCTAGCGGGGAAGAAGATGGTGGTTTGAGGTTCATGATTGGTCCATCTAGAGAGAGAGAGAGAGAGAGAGAGAGAGAGAGAGGATGAATAATTGGGGAAGGTTGAACAGACTGAAGGAAGAAGAAGAAGATAATGGAGGTGGAGAAATGAGAGATTTGGGATTGGGAGGCAGTTTTGGGTGAGTGGAAGGGATAGTATGTACGTCCACTATATTTCTATCCTCTTGTTTATTTTGTGTTTGCTGCTGCTGCTGCTGCTCGCAGATATTTTGGGAGGAGGATTGCCTGCCCTCCTTCTCGTCTCCTTCCATGTCTTTTTATTTTGTATGGTTACAGTTAAGTCACGTTAATAAGATAAAAAAAATAGTAATATAAAATATTAACGTAACTTAATGGTGACCACACAAAACAAGAGGACATGAAATGACACAGAAAATGAGAGGACAGACAATTCTTGTCCGATATTTTGATATTCGGATTACGGACAATTACAGGTTGGTTTCTATTTTTAGCAGCAACACTGACAGTTGAACAAAATGATATTTATGTGACCAACAGATCCTCTCTGGCCTTTTGGCGAGAATTTTGGGAATTTGCAAATTATGTCTACTTATCATACAATCAGTTTTTATCAAATATTATTTGTATTTAATTTTAATTAAAAATATTTAAAATGATTTTTTACTGCAGTACGACGAACTAATATAATTCATGTGTCCTTGAAATCCTCACAAAGAGGATTCGGCGAGAATCCGGATTCTTTAGGTGACGAATTTCTCAGTATACTAGTATAGGATGTTTTAGATATTTTAACAGTTAATTTTTATTTTGTATTTTAAACTAAAAATCTAATGGTTAAAAAATATGGAGTATCATATATTCTAGAATACTAGCAAGTGGCTCTTTAACACAATTGTGGAAAAATATTGAGTTTTTGCATGACGGCGTAGGTTCAAATCCTTTTGGTGGTTAATTTAATATTTAATCTAACAAAATCTACCATTTAACAAAAAATATATATATTCTGAAATACTACCAAAAGTTCCATAAATTTCTAGTTGAAATCAACATATCCTATTTACTTATCAATGGCCGAAAGTAAAAGTAATGCTAGAGATACTATCTATTTGAACCATATATTTCAAAACATGTGATGTGGTGGTTGATGGTTGGATTCTCTATTTAATGATTTAAATAATAAATTCAATCATCAATCACCACATCATGTAATCTACAAAATATGATCTAAAAATATAATTTCTTGAACATTTTCTGAAAATAAATAAGAGTGCACAAAACGAAATATGATGTGCATAAATTACTCTTCTAAATTTAAGGCAAGGTAAGGTGGCTTTGAAATTTTAAAATTTGCAAACATCTGTCACATTCCTGCCTGGGCCCCACCACATACAAGGCTCGACTCCGCCGTAGCACAATATTGTCCACTTTGGGCCTCGATCACGCCCTCACGGTTTTTTATTTATGGGAACTTAGGCGAGAACTTCTCAGTAAGTCACCACTCATGAAATTGCTCTCGCGCGAACTCACTTAACTTCGGAATTCCGATGGAACCTGAAGCCAGTGAGCTCCCAAAAGGCCTCGTGCTAGGTAGAAATGAGAATATACATATAAGGCTTACACATGATCCTCACCCCTGGACGATGTGGGATCTTACAACATCACTTGGACTGTTAGAAGTGTGCACAAATACCAACCAAACTAAAATTTTACCAATTTAAAACTCAAAC
>JAOTRO020000027.1:53680-65862 GCA_028566515.2 Pyracantha coccinea | reverse complement strand
TGCAGCGTACCAAATTCTTGGATGCCAAACCAATTTCAACTCCAGTTCCCTGCGGCCAGAAATTGAGTGCTTATGATAGTGAGCCACATGACAGTCTCGACTTGTATCGAAGTGTTGTTGGAGCCCTTCAGTATCTTACCATCACGAGACCCGATCTTTCTTACGTTGTGAACCAGGTATGTCAGTTCATGCACTCTCCAAAGAATACACATTGGATGGCCATCAAAAGGATACTTCGTTATGTTAAGGCCACGTACAACCATGGCCTTCTGTACAAACCTGGTACTACACATCTCACGGCATTTTCAAATGCTGATTATGCTGGGAATCCTGACACTCATCATTCTACTGGTGGTTTCTACATTTACTTAGGCTCTGATCTTGTGTCCTGGAGCTCTAAGAAACAAAAAATGGTGTCTCGCTTGAGTTCAGAAGCTGAGTACAGGCAGCTGGCTTACACAGCTGTAGAATTGTCATGGCTAAGGTCTCTTTTTCGTGACTTACATATACATCTTGTATGCCCAACAATTTGGCGCAACAATATATCGTCCATTGCTCTAGCTTCAAACCCTGTGTTTCATTTAAGAACGAAACATTTGGAAGTTGATTATCATTATATTCATGAGAAGGTGGTTCGTGGTCAGTTAGTGGTGAATTATATTTGTTCTCAAGATCAGATTGTTGACTTGTTCACTAAAGGACTGTCTTTTATGCGATTCAAACTCCTAGTCTCCAAGCTTCCAGTTGTCTCTCCGCATGTCAGCTTGCGGGGGAATGTTAGACCAAGTCACAGTCTACACGCATCTTCAAGACTTTGTGATCAAGTCAAAGAGTTATCCAATAAGAGTTAGTTTAGTTTAAGACTGTTTCAAATACTTCTTTATGTGTAATTCAAAGTTTAATCTTTCTGTTGTAGCTTTGAATTTCAAATAGCCTTGTAAATAGGGATTTCAATGAACTGATGTAATCTGGAATGCAATATAAATATATACATGCAACCCATCATTGAAAGGGTAATGCAATTGAAGTGAAACCTTGAGTGTACTTAAGTTTTACAATACCATCATTAAAACTTCACCTCCACAATCCAAACTCACAAAACCTACTTCCAATTACATAAGTATTTACAAAAGTATCAAGGAATTTGAACTAATTAAGTAAAACTAAGGCATGGATTTAATTAAAAATTAGAAACTTGTGATACATTGCTGAATTCATTAAAACTTAAGCTGACTTATCACTTCTAAAATAATTTTCATACAATTTATGAACAGGATTTTTCTAAGAACAAAGTAAACAAGCTAAAAATGTACTCAAAATATTAAAAAACAAATACATGCTTTTTAGCAGAATTGATGAGATTCAATCAGTTCAATGAAGAAAAATACTACAAAATGAAATCATGAGATTCAATCAGTTCAATGAAGAAAAATACTCCAAAATGAAATCATGTAAAGAAAAACTAAAAAAAATGTAGGGAAGGGTACCTGCCATTTTGAGCATAGGGAAACCTCCATGGCGGTGTGAAAATCGGGAAGAGAGAGAGAGAGAGAGAGAGATGAAGAGACCATAAAAATGTCTTCGGGGAAAAAACTCAAAATAGGTATAGTCAGTCTGAATCTCCTTCAACTTGAGTTAAGTTAGTCTGTATCTCCTTCAACGTGAATTAAGTTAGTTTGAATATCCTTCAACTTGAATTAAGTTAGTCTGAATCTCCTTCAACTTGAAATAAGTTAGTCTAAAGCTCCTTCAACTTGAACTAATATATACTGAGAGAAAATAGAAGTGGGATAGACTAGTGGATTTAACTAATTCTTAAAATTCTGACATTATGTTGTAGTACATGCACCATCTCCAAAGAAGATGTCAAATTCTAAGTGAAATACCACATGATAAAATTTGAAGGCAAATAAAAGCTCCAACTTATATGCCAATCCTATGTGGATGGACATATCTACTGTGTGCTACCAATTTTGACACATCATAAAATCTGATGTCAAATGATTTTTTTTTTTAAGGAAAAACGATAGCTTTATTCATTACTAAACTCGTCAAGAGACCAAGGCTTGGTTGAGTACATCCCTAGTAACGTCAGGGAGTTCCTCGAATCAAAATAATGAAACATGACTATATAAACTTAACTTAGAGAGGCAATGGGTCATCTTATTACAACCTCTCGGGACATATGAAATAGTACGGCCTTCAAGCTGAGCCGTCATCTCATGGATATCCCTAGCAATAAAACTGAGACTAGAAAGATCCACATACCTATCCATACATGCCACCATAAGCCTTACATTAATACGTGCCGATGTAAGAATTTTAAACGTAAGAGGTCTAGTTAACCATCTATCCTTCCATATTCGAACAACTTCACCATTACCAATAGCCCATCTTGAACCATGCTCTAACATAAACATGACTGCACAATAGTCTTCGATGCATATGAAGCAATAGGTAGAGCAATGGCATTCCAAAAATTACCGTCTGGGAAGTATTTCTTTCTCAAAACTCTACCAACTAGAGAGTTTAGGTTATGAATCATCCTCCACCCTTTTTTCGCAAGAAGACTAAGTTAAAAGCATAGAGGTCCTGAAAGCCTAACCCACTCTCATTCTTAGGCTGACATTGTTGGTGTGTAAATTGAAGAACTGATTTGAGGAAGATTACAAGGTTTTATTAGTGTAATGATTCATATCATAGGCTGAGCTCATGTGATTAAATGTAATTAGTTTGTTAAGTCTTATAGGGCTTGATGAGTGACAAGTGTTCTAGTCTCAATGTAGTATAGGATGGATGGCTGAAATTGAAATTTGAGTTGTAACACTCTTTCCTCTAATAGTTATATTTTGTCTTGTATGAGCTAATATTCTCTGCGTGAGAGATCAATGAAAATGGATGCAAAGTCATATTCTCTATGACTTATGATTGCCTCATTCCCTTCTTCAAAGTCATTTGCATATTCCTTTATAGATATCATTGTCATTCCTCCATAATTTGTATTAGAAAATCATTCTCTCACATGGCCCTAGAGCCTAGTTGAGTTTGAATCTTTTTGGGCGTTGTTTCTGTGAAGAATTGAGCTCTGTTTCATGGTAAACGCTTGTTGTAGTGATTCGAGTTCATATCAACGATCCAAGTCTAACATGGTTGGATCCGCAAGAGGAGAACGTAAGTGCCATTTTTCAATGGCGAGAATTTTGATTTCTTGCAAATCAAAATGTAAATCATTTTCCGGTCACATAAGCTATGAAATTGGTTGAAGGTGAAAAATGAGGATGAGCTCACAGAAGCTAAGAAGAAGTGCTGCGAGAAAATACAGTCAAAGATGCCAAGGCACTTGGAATCATCCAAGGTGCATTTTCAGATCAAATTTTCTCGAGGATTGTAGCTCAAGAAAATGCAAAGCTGCTTGGGACATCTTGAAGTAGGAATTTGTTGGTGATAAACAAGTAAGATCTATCTCAGACGAGATTTTGAATATACTAGAATGAGGATGAATCACTCTCTGTGTATCTGGCTAAATTGTTTAATTTAATTAACCAAATCAGAAGTTATAGTGAAGATCTAAGTAACCAAAGAATAGTGCAAAAACTGTTAATTAGCTTGCCTAAAGCCTATGGTAGTTGTAAACGAAAATACTGTAGTGAATCAAATAAGAACACGTATACAAAATAATATTTGTATTAATGAATTTAGGGTTTAGGGTTACAATATCTATTTACAAACTTGATCTTCTGATTCAATCTCCGAAGATGAAAAAACCATAGTATTGTTGATTTGAGGGTCGCGGTGACTTGATCTCATATGAACGCTTGCTACAAGGATTTGACTTGTGGCGATGGAAGAGCCGACACGAGTAGTAGTGCTTGATGATTCTTCACGGGTTGAACAAAGATCACAATGAGATTTTCGAGTCTCCTTGAGTGTTTGGGAGGGTTTGAGTGCTTGGGAGTTTCAGAGTTTCAAAGCTCAGTATCTGGGCATGAATGGTTTTCTGGACCCCTTCTTTATTTTGGAGCCTCGTATTTATAGACTCTCCAAGCCTTGCCTACAAATGATTTGATTGTGGGCTTGAGTAATTGATGAAAGAACAAAGACTTGATTTGTAGGCCGGTTCATGATTTTACTCCATTAATTAATATTTGATTTAATTAAATTAAATTCAAATAATTCTTTTCCACCAAGTGTTGACACTTGTCTTTCTTGATGACTCGTTTGATTTTGATGAGTTACATCCATGTGTACGATTTGTGAGACACATGGCGTTTGCCACGTATGCCCTAGGATGTCAAAACTTTAATGTGTTGGTGAATATTTATTTCACCGAAATTTCAATGTCTACAATATTGTATCTGTGATAGAAAATATTAAGGATCTAGAGACTACAAATGCTCAAGATGTGCTTGCTTTTGTAAAGGGGTATGAGCAAAGGCTAGATAGGCATGGTGAAAGTAGTACATAGGGCATTTGCCAGCTTGAACATTGCATCTAAACCAAATAGGTTTAATGGTCAAGTTAACAATGGCAAGTATCAAAAGAACTTTAAGCCAAGAGGAAAGCAATGGGGCAATAAGGCTGTTATTCCTGTGAAAAATTATGCAAACAATATAGGACACAAATGTAAGTACTGTGATAAAATTCATTATGGAGAATGTTGGCTTAAAAACAAGGTTAAATGTCACAAGTGCAGTCAGATTGGTCATATTGTTAGGTACTGCAATTCAAACAAAATTGTACAACAAGTGAATTTTGCTCATCAGGTAAAGGAAATTGGTAATTTGTTTTATGCTAGTCACTCAAGTGAAGTGAAGAAGCCAAATGTTGTGTTGTACATAGACAATGGATGTATTAATCACATGACATCCAGAGAGGATTTGCTTGTTGATATTAACAGAAATGTGAAAGCCAAAGTCCAAGTAGGCACTAGAGTTTTGGTAGAAGTTGTAGGGAAGGGAACCTTGGCCATTGAAACAATAAAAAGCATAAGATATAATTTAAGAATCTCTGAAATCCTCATAAAGAAGATTCAACGATGATGCTCACTCCCATCCAACCAACAATAATATCGGTGGCCGATCCTACTTAATCCATTTTTTCACTATGACATTTACTGCGGTGGCAGAACATTCGTAGCACCTAAAGTTAGGTAAGAAAATAAATTTGGCATATTTGTCCATTTAGTGGATTACTTCTGAATTTTTATCATTAGTTAATTTCTCTTTTAAATTTTAATTTTAGTCGATTATTTCATAAACTTCTATAAATAGTCAATTTTCCTCTAACGTTAGATTTTAAAAAATTTCATCCAGTTTTTTATATATTTTGATCACGTGAACAACACATAATAACAATAAGGGGGCAAAAAAAATGAAAAATTGGATTGATGAAAATTGGATGAAAATTTTTAAAATCAAAATGCAGGGCCAAAAATTTCTGTTTATAAAATTTTAGGCGGGTAATCGGCTAAAGATTAAGTTTGGGGGGAGGGGAATTCGCTAATTATAAAAGTTTTGGATAAAATTAAAGTTCACGGGAAAAATTGACAGTTCTATACAAGTTCGGGGGCCAAACCGATAAATACCTCAAATAGATTTTACTAAGATTGGAATGAACTTAATTCTAGATGTTGGCGTTATGAGTTCTTTTTAATTTTTTTATGGATTTTGTATGCTTTAGTTAGTTTTTTGGCGTTGTTGCTATTACAATTATGTTAAGATTCGTCGCTTTTTATACGTTTTTGATCTAAAGTACAAGATGTTTATATTGTTATTTCTTAAAAAGTTATGTGAGAATTGGATTAGATAATTAATCACTAGGTAGGCAGGAGAGAACTGTGTAGGTTTGATCCTTTTGCTTAGTACAAGGTATGTAGACAATCTATTGGGTTAAGATACAATTTAATTCTACAAAGGAAAATTTTATTTAAACTCATGTAACCTCTTTCTACACCCAACTTAAATTTTAAATGTTAATTATCTTTTTTACCCTATTACACAATTACTATTAAGTACAAAATGAAATTAATAATAAAACTCAAATTTATGAATAACTCCAAACTAGAATCAGACCCATCCATCATTCCTTGTTTATCTAATTTCATTTCAGTTAAAACCCTAATAGCTATTATAGAGAAAAACAATTTTTTTTATTGATGGATGATGATTTTGAAGTTTTGATTCTGCCAACTAAAGTATGACTCGGTTTATGAATTTTTTGTTCGTTTGATTTCAATTTTTTTAGGGTTTAGAAGATGAGTATTTGGGTTTTACTTCTTTTTTTTTTTTTATCAATCCCGCATAGTTTGTTAAACTTTCTACAATAGCAAATCATTGCAAGGACTTTCGATTCCATTTGCTTCTTCTTTGGATCAAATTTCATGCATTTTATATTATATTTTTATGGTTTTTCTCTACTGTTGCCATCTCTTCCCTCCTCCCTCCTCCCAAATTTCTAGACAGTTTCATTATCAGGATGTGACAATGGGTGAGATGGTAGGTAGTTACAGGACAGCCATAGGCTGTTTTGATGTGCAGTGCAAGTGAACCCCTATAATGAGGTTGTTAGTTTTCATTTGGAAGCTTATAAGCTCTGCTCCTCTACTTAGACTTCTGTGTCATAAGGGACCCGTCTCTGCAATCGCATTCCATCATAATGATCATCTCATGGCGAAATCTAAGAAAGAGAAGAGAATTAAGCTTTGGACTTGAGGAAACTTGCGGATAAACCGTTTCAATATGATTTATAGTCATTAATAATGGGTGCAAAGAGTAAGTTGAATATGGAAAATGTTAGATGGGTTCAAATAAAATTTCCCTTCTACAAATGGTGGCGTTCATAGTTCGTCATTCGAAGGAGAGTTCGTAATCACAAGACGGTTATCCACTCAAGATCTTCCGCTAGGTATAACCCTATTCTTAAGTATTAATGTATGTATGTACATTCATATATTTGCAACATAAAGTATATGGAGTTCAATGTAATTTTAGTTGATCACGTGAAGTTTGATAAATCAGACACAAGTCCTAGAGTTTAATTTGATGATGAGGGCATGATTAATTATGAGGTATCTATCTAGAGCCTTCACAACAAGAAGATTTTATTGCATCTAGAAAACCAAGAATGAATATTTTAGCGCCTTTTCGGTGTAAGTTAGAACAGAATTCTTGACTCCATATTCTTCTTCGTAATTATTGTCAATTGTATATTTGTGATTGGTATTTGTATTTGTATTTGTATTTAGTGTAGGTATTCTTGCTTAAATACAAATACAAATATGTATCCAATATAATCTTGGTGTTCTTGTTGTAATAAATTCTCTCTCTTGCATTTTGCTATTTTGTTCTGCACATGATCCATTTTTCTTTTTTCTTTTTCTTTTTTAACTTTATTTTATTTTATTTTTAAACAACGGATATCTAGGAGAGGGGAAGTTAGCTAAAGCTCACAATGAGCTAGTAATAATGTGGTTCAAATTTCCCTTTGACGATAATTAAACCTAAAACCTCTCACTTACAAGTGAAAATGATTATCACTAGACTGTCCTAAATGTCTTGATTGACGCTTCCGCACAACACTTTCTGCAAAGGCCAAAGGGCACTTAAAGAAAAATCCAATACAACATTTCAATATGCTAATAATTTTGCACGATCAAAATTTGCAACCTAAAATCATAGCTATTTTCATCCCTTTCTCCGTCCTACACTTTCCAACATGGCTAAGAGTCAGAGTCGTAGTAATGCACTGTACAACCTAAAATTACGATAGGAGATGAAAAGAAAAGAAAATGTTTGTACGTCGTGTATGCCAGCCGAATTCCTATCGAGCAGTTGGCCGGGCGATAGACTCATCGATCGACAAGAAATTGTCATTTCTGCCAAGATCCAGGGAATCTGTGTTCAAGGAAGAATGGATTGAATTCTTTGATACATCTGAGTAACCTTCTCTTACTGCTGCAGCATCCCTTTCCATTGAGATCGCATCTTGGATTTCCTTGAGAACTTCTGAAATGGACGGCCTCATAAATCCGTGCGCTCGAACACACAGTAAGGCTTTTTCGGCTATCTTCCACATTGACTGGATGTCATATTCGCCATCCAGTGAGGGGTCGATTATTCCTTGAATGTCGCCATTCTCAATGTGTAATTTTGCCTGTGACAACCATTTTCACAGGTAAGAAAGGGAGCAACTCACAATGATGGTAATTCTAGGGATTATGCCAATGTTAATACTTTCAGTATTAGTACTGATCAAACGTTTACGGCAAGTGATCAAAAATTTCAAATACTTCATTGCAATGCAAAGCAAACTACACTTACCCATTGCACTATGTTACGGCAGTTAACACCAAAGTTTTCATTAGAAATCGCTTCTTGACCTGATATCAGCTCAAGAAGAATGACACCGAAACTATAAACGTCACTCTTGTCTGTCAACTGCTGGGAGATGTAATACCTGAACACCAATGAGAACAAAGAAGTCATTTTAACACTCAGAAATATGGGGTAAAAAATGAAATTGTAAAACAGTGCGTATAACTATTGTGCCGTCACTACAAACCTATCTCCTAAAGCGTTGACAGCTTATAACACAAATTAATTACTAACTGGAGCACTCTACCAAAGCCATTCAGCACTTAACAATCACATGACAACAAAGCAGTAACATATTTATTATTTAACTTATCTCAATGATGGCAGATTTGATCTCAACGAAAAACATAAACTTTTATGGAAAAGAAGGCCTTACTCGGGATCCAGATACCCTACAGTGCCCCGAACTTTGCTTGACACATGGGATGCTCCGTCTACTTCAAGTTTGGAAAGACCAAAATCTGAAACCTTTGCTCTCATGTGTTTGTCAATTAGAATGTTGCTGCTTTTCAAATCTCTATGAATGATAGCTGGAACACAGCCTGTGTGAAGGTATTCGATTCCTGAACAACCACGAGAAAGACCATGTATAAGTTTAATATACTAAGGAAGAAGCACCTTTTGCTGCTGCTTAAATTGAAAAGAAGTAATAACTAACAAGAACTTTCTAGCGTATTAGACCTTTTGCAGCATCTTCAGCAATCTCAAGGCGCTTGATCCAATTGATACTCTGTTCGTGTGTTAATGGGCCTACGAACAATTCAAAACTCGTTAGCCGTCCAAATTTCAATACATTCCATCAACAAGAAGCAAACTTACCATAAAGATGTTCCTTGAGAGTTCCATTATGCATGAACTCGTAGATCAGCATACTTCTTCCATCCTGTTGGCAATACCCAAGAAACTGTACCAGGTTTCTGTGATGTATCCTTGAAAGAAGAGTTACCTAGATGATATCGAAGCATGTGTCAGTCCACACAGTTCCAAGTTTTGATGTCCAACAGTCATACATCAACCCAAAGTGACAGGATATGACAACAATTACGAAACCAAATTTCTTTTATGAATGTTCTTCAACACTAGAAGGGAACAGCGTGGAAATTTTAAAAAATTTCGTTTTTTCCATTTAGTTTCCAGAAAAGTTGCAAAATCACAATATTATATGTTTTACAGGAAAATATATAATGCAAATTCGAGATTATGTAGAGACACTTTAATCCTTGCACTTCCCCGTCCTACTTAACTTAAGGCTAAATATTTCTTCCTAAATTGGTAGAGGTTTCCAACCAGTCATTTGCCACTAGTTTACATTTCAAAATTCATATGCAAGGAAAATTTAATGAATTTTTCGACCCCAAGAAAAAGAAGAAACATCAACAGTTCAATAAATAGAAAGATACAAACAGGCACACAGTAGCAAACAGACAGGGTTGAGCATCCTAAAAGAAAGAAAAAGCAACCTGAAATGTAAAAAAAATGTAAAAGATGTCCAATAATACAAAAACTAACCTCATTTGAAAATTCTCGCTTTCCCTGGTAGGAATTACTCGTTAGAACTTTGACCGCAATTTCCTTTTCATCCTTCATTTTACCGTAGTAAACAACTCCAAAACCTCCCGAACCTATTTTCTTCTCAAACTTTCTAGTAGCCTCTTCAATTTCCGAGTAAGAGAAGCAGTGTGCAGATTCATTAGGAGCATCACTCTTAGAAGAATGTATTCCTTGCACAGGTTGATTCCCAAGTTGGTCTGCAGCGAGTTAGAATAATGTCATTGCATTCAAGCAAAATGAAAATTAAGAGAAACAAAAACTACGTAAACCTCAAATTTGTTTCAGACTCATACCATGCTTGTAAAATTTCTTCCTTCCCTTGCGTAAAAGTATGCAAGATACAATAATAGCTATGACCAAGACAGCAGCCCCAATTGATGTACCAATAATAATGTTATTGCGGCTCCCGCTTGTTTTCCCTTTCCGCAGATTAACATTTCCTGTGTAGCTGTCAGGAGACAACATAGAAGAGCGAAGATAAATACATTGGCGTAAGTCCTATACAAGGCCCCGATGACTAGAATAGAGAGAGCAAGAGATTTGATGAATCAAGATAAAGATGTACTTGGGTATACTATACAATATACAGGATGAAGGATATAATTTAAGACATGTGCTTACTCTAGGACACTCCGATTTTTACTATAAATGAAGCAGATAAATATAAGGCAAGGTTTACACTGATTTTAAGCTCTAGAATTTACTTATGATTTTGTTCTTATGCTCTTCAGTTTTATCTGCAAAAAGTGATACTCACTTCATATTAACCACTTTATCGAGAAGACTCGATGGCACTGTTCCGGTTAACATATTATTTTGCACATACCTGCAACATCAGATTCGCCAAGATTAAGATCTTATATAAAAAAACAGCATGTCAGACATTGATTAGAAAAAATGAAAAATAAAAACAAAATGAGCAGCATAAAAAAATTTCACAGGGTTACTTATTTTCCAAGTTCTGAATCATAATAATTGTCTATTTTTTTTTTTCTCAAATAGACACAGAATGTTTGGTACAATGTATCTTAGACTATCTTTACATATGCAAATGTACAACTACAAAATTACTGTTGGACAACACATCCGAAAACTTAATCGATTAGGGAATGACCCAAAATGTAGTTCCCGCTAACATCTTATTTCATGTGTAGCCTCTTGTCCTTAGAGATGCAGATAAAGAGAGGTATAACTTATCAGACATGCTCCTTGCAATAAAAAAAAATAAGAAGAAACTGGGGAACGGAGGTCCTGAACCCAGGTATCAAGCAACCTGAACTTTAATACGATGTTAGACAACTACTAGAGCCATAAACTTAAGTTGTTAGGAATGAGACGGCAATATATAACATTGATTACAACACTGGCACCCACACATTGAAGGTCTTTTAACCAGAAAAATTACTTAAGTCCGTTACTGTATAACTTGTGCAGAAGCATGCGGTGGAAGCCACACTTTATATACTATCCACTATTTCAGTAAAATCATTTAATTAAATGATAAAAATATACACAAAGAGGGCCATGTGACTCATTGCTTGAAAGAACAACTGCCACATAGTCTTACACACATTTTTTCCTTCTATTTGAAGTAAATTACATGTGAGTCCCGGAACACTTACAGTTCCTTCAAACTTGGCAGGTTTGTGAAAGAGGAGAGTCCGCCGGTTAACTGATTGTTCTCAAGATGACTGTATAATGCAAAGCTATTTTATTAGTATTAGCTCTTTAAAAAGCATTGTTAGAATAAGTGAGATCACTTACATGATCTTCAAGTCCACACATCCAGTGAAATCAGGTATTGTACCAGTCAGTGAGTTCCCGTCAAGCCATCTGTAATTGGAACACAAATATTAACAACGACACTAAAAAGAAGAACAAGTTTTATAAAACTAAATTTGAAAACACTCAATACCATTCAGAAATACAAGAATGCAATATGAAACTTACAACTCTTCTAAACTGCTCAACTTTGTCAAGTCTGAAGGGATATTCCCGGTAATATTCTTACTAGATAATTTTCTGCCAAGCAAAGGGATACAAAAGCAGTTGTCAGCTCCGAACTATATACCTATGCAGAAGCAGTAGTAATTCATACAATAACTTTAACTAGAAAAATATAAGCTGTACATTTTAACTATAAATATAAGCTATACATTTTAACTATTCTTGGTTGTGGATCTGAGTTACACTCAACCCAAGACCATGGAACTGGGAGGCATGGATCACCGCCTTCCAAAGTCCAATCTGCCGATGAGT
>JAOTRO020000027.1:8940-23025 GCA_028566515.2 Pyracantha coccinea | reverse complement strand
ACGGTCTCGATTTTGTGACCGCGGGCCATGACCAGAGAGGGAACGGCAGAAGCCGCAATCGCCGAAACGATGGCGTACCGCTTCTGGTTCACGTTGATCCTTCGGTGCCAGCGGCGCCAGATCTTGGTGGGAGCGAACATGCGCCCGCCGCGGCACATGTTTCCGAAGGCTCCCTGCCCGGCGCGGTGGGTCCCGCCTCCGGGAACACGGGGGATACGCGAGACGGCGCGTCCGGTTCCCCAGGACTCAGCGGAGGTCTGGTGACCTGCCTTCTTGGAAACCGCGTAGGGCTGGCGGCTGTTGTTCGACATTTGAGAGTGGACGAAGGTGACAACGTCCGGGCGGATGGACGCCTTCATGACGTCGGGAAAGGCGACGGTCTGGGGCTGATCGGTGGCCATGTCACCGTCTAGGGTTTGGACGGTGACGAGGGGGCGAACAGCTGCGGCGGCGGCGGCCATTTCTGAGAGAGTGGGTGGAGTGTGAGAGAGGGAGAGAGATGCGATGCGAGGGTTTAGGGTTGTGACAAATGAGATTAAAGCGGATTTTTATACCTACAATGTTTGGGCCCTAGGGTTTTTTCAGGGTTGGACTTGCTCCATTTTCCCATTTTTTTTCTTTTTTGGAGTTTTTTTTTGTCCTAATATTTTTATAATTTCGAAAACAAAATGAAGGTAATATGAATTTCTTACATGCTTTTGGGTCAATAAATTATTTTCTCACATTCAATTCTGTATTCATTTTATTTTGCGAAATGTTAAAAAAATCAAAATTTGACTTTAATATTAACATGTGTTAATAAAATTATTATGATTGTATTGAACAAATCTTTTTTCGTGAATAATCAAATCCTAAAAATCAACAAGTTTCTCAAAATTTCAAAAAAAAAAAAAAATAGTAATTTTACTTTTAAAGTTATAGCATATATTGGGCCAGATAAGGTAGGCTCAAGCAGTTGGGCCTCGTAATGTTTGTGGGGCATGTGTCACTGTCATGGAACAAAACACAATTTGAAATATAAAATGAGAAATTAGCCCTAATTTTTGATGATGAGTTCTTAAAAGTTAATATTGAAAAAATTGACCAAAGACATTCTGAATATTGAAACTACTTTTTGACAGATAAGATATTAGCTCCAATGATTTAGAGATTTTGAAGAGAATGAGATGTTGGAGAAGATCAATGACCTCACGTAAGAATGATAAATGTCATTAACAAACGAAGCTACAAGTTATTTATATGATATAAAAATATAATTTTTAAATAGATGGTGATGAAGTAAAACGGCAAACGAAGGTCATGGTAGTAATAATGCAACAGGAATGCAAGTTAATTTCTGTCCTCAATTTGCCATTGGTAAAATAGTATGTCTGAGTTCATTGATTTTGAGCGTCTCCATTCATTGCTGATTGATTTTGAGTTATTTGCGTAGATTCTAACATCTTTTCATTTTGTTATTGAACTGTCAATGTTCTGTTATTCAGGAAAATAAAAAAAAAAGAAGAAAGAACCTTTCACGTATACACACAGACTTTACTCATCAATTCACTCATAACAATAGCATAAACAAAGCCTTTCCTTTGTAACTTTGATACAACTAACCCCAAATTGACAATTACATGAAGTGCAGGAAGTAACCTATACGAAATACAGCTCATGGCATTTTTTCCAGGTTTGCTATAAAAATTCGAATTCTCCATTCTCGTAGTTAGATTTGTTTGGTGGCACAAGATGCAAACCTGAATTTGTTTCCTTAACAGAAAAGGTGAACAAAAGAGAGAAAGGAGGAGGAGAAAACTAAACCAAGCAAATGTTACAAGTATATATACTTGTCTGTAAGGCCTGGACAAAATCCGGGTTACGAATAAAGGCCACCAGACAATTTAGATCTTTTGCACAGCTTGAAAACCAATTCAAATGTTTCTTCCATTCAGCATCTTGTAACGCTGTTGGCATTGTGGCTGCAGAACTACATTCCTAACGTCGGAGTTGGCATTTGCTGTTCTAGAAACACTACAGTTTTGCTCCAAAACACACACCAGTCAGCGGGTGTAAATACGAAGAAGTTCAACATGACAGATCGTTACTCAGCTTCGTGGGGACAATTCCTGCATCTACTGTTTTCGTATTGACATCATAAGATACCAGGACCTTCCTCTGAACAAAAATAAACATGATTTATTAGTCAAGATTAAAGAAAATCACAAGTTTTAAAAAGACTAATTAAGAGAGGACGCTGCTAGGCTCATTACGAGTTAATGGAACTCTCGTTTTGAAGTATTTCTCAGAAAGAAACAGCTCATGAAAAGTTTTATTTTTTGGTCATGCATGTAAAGTTTTATTGAAACTTCTAATTTGAGCATTTTCGGAGTCATCTTAGTCACCAATCTCTTTATTTTACACAACATTTTTCTCTAAGACAGCATGTGAAATTTATAGTTAAGATCATTAGACTCATTACTGATAGCAGCAGTACTTGATTCTCATAACAAATTTAAAATCCGCAAGAAAAGATATCCAGTTCAAGGAGATCGAAACTCTGTTGAAAGACGAGAATACATCAGCAACCCAAAAGCTAGCAAATGCGTAAACTAGCAAAACTGGATTTTTTTTTTCTTGTCATAGTGTAAACATAGCTAGCAAAATGGGTAATTTTTGTGAAAGAAAAACAATAACCACATTGCTTTTTATAATCAAATCCAGAAGGGTATTTGGGATTGACAACTGAGAAACAATAGAA
Organism: Pyracantha coccinea; assembly: GCA_028566515.2. NCBI lineage: Eukaryota > Viridiplantae > Streptophyta > Magnoliopsida > Rosales > Rosaceae > Pyracantha > Pyracantha coccinea. Next base: position 20,285 of record JAOTRO020000027.1, on the reverse strand, counting down.
ACATATGCCTAATGAAATAGTAAGAATTACCATTGGCTCAAAGTCCGGACTGGACAAGTTGATGCTGAGATTCCTCATTAACAACAGAACCTGCAGAAACAACAAATATTTAACTACAGGCGCATCTCTTCTCGCTGTTTACGTAAGAGGAAATATAAACCCCTCCATGCCTTCTCCTGAGTGTACGGTTTTGTGTTTGTCTGTATGAATAAATTTTCAGATAACATTGCCAGATACTATTATTCTGGAATGGTAAATTCGTTAGCTAATAGGGATAGGCTTTCACATGATAGTTCCGCTGTTACTTGTTGATCTTATTTCACATTGATTCATAATAACTATTCTCATCCCACTGTTACTTGTTAATCTTACAAACTATCAAGAAACAAATTGTTAAAAGTAATGTAATTTCATTCAACTCACAGTTTCTAAATTAATGGGATCCATTTCCCTGAGTTTCTGAGCGTGACCTTTTGTGTCTGGATCAAAAACACTCCCGATGAAGCCATAAACTTCGGAAAAATCAGGAAGACCTGCAAAATAGTATATACATATATGATAAATATCCCACCATCAATTTTCTTTAAATTCAAAGTCGATGATGGATATAGTCAGCAGTTACGATCTGATGATCACCATGATGCCCAAGAGCTTGTTTCCCTTGATTAGGTATCTCGGAACTTGGGAGGGGGCCATTAAGACTGCATGTGTTAATCCTTGATAACCCCCTTGATCCAATATCAGCTGAATCAGTAACGTCGTACCCCATAATAAGCACTGGAAAGTTCTTGACAAAACTATTCTACCATAAGCATATCAATGAAAACAACTAGAAAAAGAGAATGTCTACCTTCAGTTCCGTGAAGATTAGTAAATTCTTCTTGTGACAACAGAATTTGGTCCGATGGAGGGTTCATCAAAATGGAATTTTCATCCCAAGGAGAATACGTAGATGCAATGGCGTTCATTGTAGAAGGATAAGCAATGGATGCGTGCAAAGGAAGTAAAACTGCAAATTCCGATATTGAACAATTAAGGATGCCAACAATTAAGGTTTAAGCTTTAGAAAGACAAAATGCCACTATCTTTAACAATGGAGAACCATTTTTTGAGGCCTTTTGCGGGTAAGGATAAGCAGCCTTGCGCTTTGGCCGCGGAGGAGGCACGTGTGCTGTTGTCCCGCTCTTTTGAACTTTCAAGAAGTACTTCTGGGCGTGACTCCTAATCTGCAATGCCCCAATTCTCATAAACCCCCAATTCATACCAACTTCAAACTAAAAAGCAGAAAAACACTTGGTCCAAACCTGAATAACCGTTTTCGAACCTACAAAATCTTCGATTTTCTTCCAGTCTCTATCAAACCTGAAAATCCCACCGGAACTTCAATAACACTGACATCAAATGACAAAATCTACAGTTTTACACATTAAAATCTCCCATTACATTACTCTGTTCACAATTCTAAAAAAAAAAGTGAGAACTAAATTGGAGCAAAAGAAAATTAAAGTTCAGAAATTTGGAAAATTCAAACAAAACCCACAACCCAAAACAAGAAACTAAAACACACCACAACAATAGCTACACAAAAAGCAATTAAAGCCAATAAGCAATCAAGTAAACTGAAACAGAAATAGGCAGGTGGTGGACTGCCGTGGTGGATAAGACGTTCCTCTTCAACCCACTGCGTCCGGGTTCAAACCCTCCTTTTCCCGTAGTTTTGATGAACTTAGTGTAGATTATCCAACCGTTTGTTGAAAAAAGCAAAGAAAACAGAATTGAATGCTTGAAAGTAAAAAGACAACGAATAGAGGAAGAACTGACAGTTGAAGAGCTTCGAGGAACTTGTCGTGCTCTTCGTCGGTCCAGCTTTCTCTGGACTTGGTGATGGTGTATGGCTTCCGGACCTTCTTTCCCGACCCGTCTGAGGACGGCGTCGACGCCGTGCCCATTGACGATTGGGGGTTGGTGGAGGCAGTGGAGTTCATGTGACTGAATGAATGAATGTGCATGTGAGAGAGAGAGAGAGAGAGAGAGAGAGAGAGAGAGAGAGAGAGAGAGTTTGTGGCGCGCGGGGGTTCTGAGGGAGTGTGTGTTCCAAAATGCGTGGTGGTGGCATGCGAGTGAATTGAGGCCGCCCAATTATTTGGTCACCGTTTTCTCTTCTTCCTCCACTCAATTAATCGTCCCGCGTCTTTGCTTTGACAAGTTTTTACTGTGGGGACAAGTATACGGCACTTGTTTGAAACTTCCTCGATACATCTTTTTTAGTCTTTACGGCTCTATCACTGTCACATGTTAGTTTTCTATTGATAGACAATAATACAGTCACGCCATATCACCAATCTATACACATTATAACACACGTATTTTGTCTATGGTATGTAAATTTAATAATACTACATGATAGTGTATGACAGTTACGTACTAAAAGTTTCCAACTTTACTAGAGATTTTATTTCTATAAGAAATGAGACGAGCGATGGGGGCAATAAACGTTATACAAATGAAATTGTATACTAAACTCTTATTTTTATCCAATCAGGTTGACGTGAACGCCGTTAGTACTATAATCTAGTGGTAAGTAAGAGGTCTTATAAGTTCAACTCATGCAAATGGCGAGTTCTATATTAAATTATTTTAGCTAGCCCATTGTATGGTTTAATCCAAACTTCCGTCATTAAGTGTTTAAATGTCGTTATATTATATATAAAAAATGAGGCGACATTACTAATCTTGAAACCCTTCTCTGGTTGAATTGTATGATCAACAACCATGAGAAGGGCAGAACTGCATTGCTGTGCAATGATAAACGTTGTAAAACTTACAACTTACAAGGAATGAGTATCATTCCTGCTCATGGGTTTACTAACAACAAAAATAATGAAAATAAGTGAGTGATTTCATTAGTTCTTCTTTTTTCTTTCTTTCTTTTTTTCTTCTTCTTTTTTTTATTTTATTTTTATGTCATACCTGAAAAGTGAATGTATAGGATAACAAAGAGGGGTTGTTTATTCTATACTCATTTTCTTCTCATCCTTGGAGTTAAAAGGTTAGCTTTTGATACAAGCGAAGATGGATGTGAAGAGAATCTCACATCGCATAATTACACTGAGACTTTTTGGGATAAAATCACACATCTGAGGTTCATTGGGTTTGATACCATCAAGGAATAGGGTTTGGTTGGTTAAATGAGGACACTATCGGTGCATGACAGCCTTATTAGTGGTCAATTGTGGAGCCTGTGACACAACAATTGGCATGAGAGCCTGGTTCAGCTTTGGCGCAAAGATTTAAGTGGAAGGCACATGGTCAATACTCATACACTTAGTGAACCTACAGAAAAAGGTGGAGCATGGCTAGTAAAGCAAGGCTCGTGGAAATCTTAGTCTGCCAGGAGCTAGGTGGAGCAAGAGCTCAAGGAAAAATCCTTCTCGAAGGAGGTGGAGTTGCGGGGACCGATGCTGCAACCATACCATTCCTGGAAATGTGCGGGTTGTTGTAAAGGACGGCGTTATCTTGACTTGCTCTCTCCAAGGAGAAGATTGTTGATGTAGAACGTTGGCTCGATACAAGTCAAGATGGATGTATATCAGAGAAGTACAACAATACTCAAAAGATACTCTACAATAAATTTAACAAATCAACAGGGAGGAAGATTCGAATTTGAGTGTAAAGAGATTGAGCACAATGCTCCAACGAACTTGATTAAGCTAAGTCTATACAGCCTACCATTTTCTTTGGTTCTGTAGAGCCTGCAATTTTCTTTGGTTATTAACTTATTATTAGTTTTCAAACCATCCGACCATTAGCCCATACCTAAGCCCATCCACAATCGTGAAGTCATAACTCATGCTAAGCTTGCTATCACACCCGATACGGTGCCTTGCTCTGGTACCATATAATAGAACCCTTAGGTGGAATTTGCCTTCTATATTTTTGTAAATGGTGACCTTTTCGATTTTAGTGTCGATTAGTGAAAATTACCGCCTGTAATAAAACATAAAAAATAACAAATAATAAAACTTCTAAAGAAAAAGTTGTTCGAGTTAATAGGATGGTAAAACATTATCCACAAAGAAAGTTCATTGTTTTATATCAAATAGTATAAATAAACACGTGTAACATTACTATGGACCTATGGTCCCTTGTTACACAAGAAATCGAAAACTTGTCTAGCAGGCTCATTGAATATGGGGTGCGATGCGGAGAAGCCGGCAACCTATTGTCTGGCAGCGTCTGTGTAGATGAATACTTGGTTGGCCTCAAATCGGGCAAAAATATTAATCGTGGCCGATTTTGTGTGCTGATGCTACATGCAACTCTCTCCTGTCCACAACTATGATTGCATGATTCCGAGAGAGTCATTGGTGGGGACAGCAGCGCCAGGTCACCAGGTACGACTGCCACTCACCACTTGCTTTCTTTTCAGAATTTGTTTAGTTGTTTTGCAGACAATAACAGTTAAGTGCCTAATACATATTTGTTTTCAACCATTGCGGTAAAACGTCATATGCAGGGGTTTGAGAGAGAGACCAAGGAACCTCATTAGAAAATTTACCTCATAAAAGATATCAAAATTCGGGATAATATTATGGAAGTATTTCAAGTCTATCTTATATTGTTATGTGTTTAAATTTTTCATCAGATAGTGTGTTTTTACTTTTAGATACCACCACAATAGCATCTGGATAATAAGTAAGCTTCGTAAATAGAAAAATGTTGACTATCCTCAGTGTCATGTTATGAATGAGATGCTTAATTTGATTTACCTCTCACTTATCACAAGATTCACAACATTTCAGAGGTTTGGCAACAAATACAGTTAGATTAAAAATCGTAACAAAAGTGGACAAACAAATACTCCCAAACAAGATGGTAAAATCAATATTGGAAGCATCCCTATATTATTCTCATTATCATTTTTAATTAGTGTGACCGTAGGACCGCCTCTTACTTCATATGAGTGGATTGATAATTCATATGATGGCGATATGAGTAAATTAATAACCTTATTTGACAGTATTTCAATGATAGTTACACCAAAAAAATTTATCAAAAGGAAAATGAAACCACAAAAAAAAATAAAAAAATAAAAAAAACCACATTGAAATGAGAATAGAGCATGTATAAAGAAAGAGGGCTGAGTTAGGATAAGAGTAGTTACAAAATTTGCTTCCAGCCATTGTGACCACAAAATAGAAGAGACTTTTATAGCAAGAGTTCATTACAAATTAATTTGATACCCTAAGCTTTAGTGGTGATTTCACTTTGGTCCTCAAAAATCTTGCCGTACAAAGTTGGTCAACAATACGTGAATTATATAATTTGCCAAGATTAGCGGTCGACTATTTCAAAACGATCACTTAGATTGTGATATGTGTAAACATATTTAAATACCATTTGATCAAATCGATTATTACCTAAGGTGAAAAATATTTTTTCTATTTGAACAATATTACTTAGTCCTAAATAATTCACGTGCCAATAGATGAATGTCGTATATTTTTCTTACAATAATGCCTTTAAAAGTAGTCACGTGTTATGTTGTCAACTTTTATAATGAAATTCACTTTATGCCCTTATTAGATGCACATTCAAAAGGATACGGATTTAGGATTTAGGAACCAATTTGAGACAAAAAAAATTTGAAGGACCAAAGAGAAGAAAGCTCAAAAAGTTTAGGGCAATTACGAAGTTTCAAATTTAAAACAATGTAAAATTACGATACGTGTCAAAGGGAGAGACGGCAAGGGAGAATTAGAGGCTGGCAAATCTTCGAGTGTGATAAGACGGTACGGAAATGTTAAGCCATGAGATGATCAGCCTGCGGTAGGTTTGCATTGGATTGGAATATTCTTTTGGTTTCTGGGATGTGCTGCTGCAAATGGATATTCAAGCTCGAATAGGAAGCTTATCATCCTCCTCTCACAACTTTCGGACCTCTCGAAAACATAACTCTTCATCTTCTTCTCCATCTTCTTGCTACTCGCCATTGAAGCCCTTCTGTTCCAGAAGGGATTCTCAGGAGCCCCAACAAAACGGTGACAACGATGGTATGCTTACCAACTGCACCTTTACTAATTGATATAATTAGCTTTTAATTACTATTAGTTAACTTTTGTATTTGTTAATGATCAGTCTCTGGATGTAAGAATCCCTTCAAGTGTGATGTGCTTCTGATTATTTTGCATTTCCCATCAAGTTTTGGTTTGGTCATCACTTGACTGCTGGTGCTGTTTGGAATTTTGGATGAGTTGGATTTACCAGTTTTAATTAAGATTATTAGCTTATTAATTAATTGTTCATCTTTTGGTTTTCTGAAAAATTCAGGAATTGGAGTGTGGCTTAATTCGTTATAAGTCCCTGAGACAATTCTTCACATTCTCATAATTTCGATACAATGAGTCGCATGTCTGCTAATTAAACCAAAGAATACATTAGGGATGGTAGTGAGATTCATGTCTTAACATTATGCATATGGATGATATAATAATCCTGTTTTAAAAGGTAATTAAAGGGGAGAGAGGGTTAAAGAAAGTTTCATCAGTGGATAGTATGTATATGCTCAACTCTCACAATCGCTTCATCACTCAAAAGCAATATTCGATGGATAGATGTGAGAGAGCGGCGTATACAACCACCCACCCTCTTAATTTGGCCCAATCTTAATGGTAATATATCATGCTCCTAGACACTATTAAGTGGTTACCAACTAGCTCTTAGTCGTGATTTTCTTTCTCAGCGATCAAGAAGTCCTCTTAAGTTTGAATTCTCAAGGTGATTTAGCTGCTTCTAACCATAAAACTGGCCATATGGTGGTTGAATGTCGATCATCCAAATACCTCCTCAGGTGATAAATTCTCAACAGATTGGGACAAGGCATGGGCAAACATAAGGAAACAAGGCAAAAACAAAAAGAAGGGTGGCTTCTTCGCAGGGTTTTCTTCTCCAAACAAGTACGTGAGCTGGAACCCTAGGCAGTCGAATTACCCACTGTCTGAGGAGGTTGATCCAATCAAGAGGACAGAAAGGTCCAATCTCATGCTATGGACTAGTCCAAGGTTTACCCTAGCAGGAGCCATTGTTATTGTCACCTTCCTTTTGGTATACACCATTCTTTATCCACTTAAGTAATTTCACTTCTTCAGAAAACACAACAAACACAGGGCTCATGTTGTAAATATGATTGTGATTTCCTATGGGGAAATGGCTAGTTGGCAAAGGAATTCTGAATATGATTATTATAAATAAATGAAAGTTCTTACTTCTTCAGCTCAGGTTTGCATCTGTAGTTTATCAATTTGGCATTACTTGACATTGATATGGGTAAGGAATCAGATTCTACTTGATGAGTGAGCTTCAATTCAAGGATTCTCAAATAAGTTTATTAGAGGGACACTTATGTAGAGTCACTTGGCATTGTATTTCAATTATCCGAACTGTCTATTTTGGTATTTCCTCAAAAATCATTGTTGCGAAAAAGTACTCAAGTCCAAAATCATCTAACCACTTTAATTAAGTGGTTTCATTTTAGTGTTTTCTTGAAATATTGTACGTGTTCATCTATTTATTTATTTTTCATGCAACCAAAATCTCTTAATGGTTTCCTATTTGTCTAAATTTTTGCAATGATGATGTTATGATTGAAGACAATTCCAATGTAATTATACAAACAATGTTTTTCAATGACTTGGTTCAAAATCAAAGGCAATGGACTATATGGTACGTATGTCTACGCTGAGCAGATGACGATCTCAAAAACACTTTATCAATACCTTTACTTTGAGAGGTTCTGCCTCGTCACCTAATGTACACACCTAATACGAGTATCTCACTCATTACGCGAGCATATGCGCTCAGTGATATCCGATATTTTCTCCTAGAGTAATTCGCAATTACAAAATAATTTAAGGTCACTATTATATCAAAATATGCCTCTCTCTTGGCCATTGACTGTTTTTTACAGCAAAAAAAAAGCAGGAAGAGATAAGGACACGTGCAAAACAAATTAACAAACACATTCATGGGGGATTACAGGTTAGAATCCACTGATATCATACGCGGTGAACAGAAAAAACCCGAATGTTGGTGACAACGAAGAGAACGATGTGATAGTTTGGTCTTTGAGAGAGAGAAACTCATGTTAGGGTTTGTCTGCGTTGCACCAGCAGTCGTCACTAAGTTTTCCACTGGCCTAAGCAAACCCTCGTGTCCTTATTATTGCCCTATCCTATTGTACTTCCACTTTTTTGTGTTCCCTTCACCAGAAGATGACATCTATTAGGGTTTGTCTGCGTTGCACCAGCAAGAGCTTCTTCGGGTCCTTTTCAAATGGGACAGTGGAGACTTCAGGTCCAGAGTTACCCAAAGATAATGGGCAATTAACTGTTGTGTTCAAGAATTTTTTCAGCTTGTCTAGTTTGGCAGATCATTGACTTGACTGACTGCTTAGGTTTGAGTCTTTAACCAGCCATCACAACAGTAGAATTCCATCAAATAGTGCATTTTCCTCGCGTGCATGTTTTCTTCTTCAGAAAATAATATATAAATAGCTTATAGCACTTAGCAGTCTATCTGCATTACTCACTCTGCTCCCACACCAAAATTATAAAAAGCTGTCTCATTCCCATTTTCTTTGTACGCCAAAGTCCACACCAATGACTCTATCTAGGCTTCCTCCAAAGAGAGGCCAGATCAAAGTTAAGATAGTATCTAGACTTGTCAAATTGGTGGTGAGAGTATTTTCGAAAGCCAGGGAGAGAGTAGCTTCGAAAGCCAGGGAGACAACTGAGCCACCGTATAAAGGTGGTGACACAGGTTGCGCAGGAGCTTATGCAGATGGAGAGCGATCAAATTAACAACGCATGGTTCATACGAGCATTGATGTCTTTAAGTAGCTGCATAATGCTGAAGCAGTACTGCAGTATTATATATATGCATAAGGAGTTGAGCAGCTGCTCTTGAGAATGCATGAGAAAGTTTGTAATTGTTTGTGCTTTTGGTTTCATGTACTGATCCTATCATAAATTCATAATAAACCATTTATTTTTCTTCTCACTCTTACATTCTAATAAAGAAGGATATTGTTCTGTTCTTCCTGACGATGAACTCTTTGTTCTGCATGGCTTTTGGAATTCAACAGTGTTTAACGAACACGAATTTCGCGCAATCTGTTATCCGGTTGCAGATTCAACCGTGCTTTTGGATTCATGAAACAGAGATACCTAATTTGTTTCAAGAGACCCTTGTTTCAATTTGTCAAAATGTTTTTTCTGATGTCAACTTTAACAAAGTGTTGATGTCTTAATGGATGACTTTCGTTGAAGAATGTAAAGTCCCAAGTCGTAAATCTTATAAATAGTTCTCATGGTGATACAGCATTCGGAAGATAGTTCATGTGCTAAAAAAAAAAAAGGATTTAAACCCTTGTTGTGTAGTTCGTTAACAAATTTAATTTCGAAAATGATTTCACTCTCTTCTCTCTTGTGGTGACAGTACACAGGAAATCTCAGCCACGCTCCAGTTTGTAATTTCACTCTCTCTTACAAAAAATACTTAACCATTTATACAAATTTCTTGCCTTTATTTCATGGTTCGCTAGAAAACGAAGAGTCTAATGATTGCAGTTACGAAAGTGAATGGTGTGATTTATACAAATTTCTTGCCTTGTTCATGATATTAAAAAAATGTTGGATGCATCAAGGCTGGGAATTTGAGGAAACAAAAAAAAAATCAGTTATACCCACTTTCCCTTTTTTTGTTCTACTAATTTGGTTTGGATAGAAAACCCACAAAAATGGTTGGACATAGAGAGTAAGGCGTGAAGAAGGTGGAAGATACAAATTACAGACAGAGGGAAGAGAGATGGAGAGAAGGTGAAAAGAAATGAGTGAAATAAAAATACTTTTTACCCTTGTATTTAAGTAAATTTTTTTACTAAATTTGTTAACGGACTACACTACGGGATCTATTTTCCAAATACTTATCACTATCAAAACTATTTATCCAATTAGGCCAAGTAAAGTACAACTTCTATTATGAGTGGTTCCTCTACTTTTGAGTGAAGGCCTTTCGTATAAAACTCCACACCTTGTTTACTTAATTTTACCTGAGTTTTTCTTTGTCATTATTCATTTTTTATTTTCTCAACAAGTTTCTGCAATTTTTTTAGTACGGTTGTAAACTGTGCAATCATACGGGCAACAAGGTTGGTCCAGTCGTGCAAATTTGAAGCCCTTTTATCTAGACAGCATCTGTGACCATAAAGAATGACAATTTTGTTGCAGTTGAACCCGAAAAAAGCATCATTGTGTTGTTGATCAATTCCAATATAAAAAGTTTTAACTGTTGGGAGCAAAGCAGCACCATTCCTTGTTAAATTTGGTTTGTTCCTAATCAATAATCATATAGCTCTCAACCAGAAAATAAAAAAGAATAATCATTTATCATGAGAGTTATCATTAAAAAGGAGATAGTTTTACAATTTTTTTAAGGGCTCGTTTGATACTACTTCGTTTTTAACTTTCAATTTTTATGTTCGAGATATAAAAAGAGTATGCGAGCAAAATTAATTGAGAGATGAAGAAGGGCAGTGAAAGGGGCTAAAGAAGAATGAGCAAAAACAAAATCTAAACTAAGTTAAAAAGCTAAACACGAAATGATTGGTTTCGGTTTCTCCAACGTTGGAAAATAAGGATGTGTAAATTTTTTTCTTCAATCATCAGTGATGGCCTCCTCCGCAAAACTCAGAAACTTGTATCAGCAAGACTGCAATTATAATTCAAAGGTGCAAAAGGTTTTTCCAAATTCAAGCATCCAAAAAAGCTCTCTGTTTGACACAAAATTTCTCTCATCAAGATAGAAAAAAGGTTTATCCTATTATTGCCTGTCATTATACACTGTCTAGACCTACCGCGCTTAGTTATATCGGGGTGTATGGTTCGATATAAGTCACAAATGTATTTAATTTCCCACTGAAAAAGTGTCACAACAATCTACAATAGAGATAGAACTTCACACCATAAGTAAGTTCGGTACAATATCGAACCTGATCTAATCGACCTATACTGAACTCGAGTGATTAAGTTGAGATATTATTAATGACAGATTGAATGCGTAAGAAGTTAAGAAGTACAAGTTAAACATATTTTTATGGCGTCATGCTTGCTTATGCACGGCCTAAGTCAAGATGTCCTCGCTGGTGTACAATTGCTTATGCACTTAACTACTAATCTTGTTAATAGTTAGTTTTGCAAGCTGAGTTGCCCGCACATCTTGATGTAACATGCTAGGCTTTGAAGGAACACTACAGAAAAAAATGTATGTTGGTTCCCTCAATGGTAATT
>JAOTRO020000026.1:4164788-4175794 GCA_028566515.2 Pyracantha coccinea | reverse complement strand
CTCCACCGTCCGCTGGGACCCCCACAAAACCCACCTCTGCTACTTCGCCGACCTCGCCTCAAAACTCGCCCGCGAGGGAAAGCTTCAGGATTTCGCCATGATTGTCGAAAGCGTCGTGCTTTCGGGCGTCAGGGGATCCGAGTTCACGGCCGCGCTCAGGGTTGAGCTGGTGGCGAAGGGCATTTCGGGGTTTTTGAAAGAGGGGAAGGTGGGGGGCGTTGTTGATGTGCTGAGTAAGGTTGATGAGCTCGGGGTTCCACCGTTGAAGCTGTTTGATGGGTACGCTATGGAGTTGCTGGGGGGACAGTGTCGCCGGCTTTTGAAATGTAGGCAAGTGCAGGAACTTGTTGAGCTCATGGAGGTTCTTCAAGGTAATTTTCAAATTATTTCTTGATTAATTTGTTTAATTTATTGAAGTATAAACCTGCATTGGTTTTATAATTAACCCAGTCATGGTTTTATGTTCAAAGATTTCAAATTGTTAGAGAAATGGTTTAAGTACCCAACTTTTGGAATTCATTGGCATATATTACTTTTGAAGTGTAATTAGTATTGGTAGTGTGTTTGGTTTCTTCTAAATGCTGGATTTAGAAAAAGGGCTGTCGAAAATGTTGACATTCTTGTCATGAGTTAGTGTAATGTGAATGGAAAGGGAAGAATCAATGTTTCATGAGAATTTCAGTCTTCGAAGAATGAGCATATGATGAGCCATGGTTGAGAACATGAGACTGTTTGGGTTGGTAACAGATAATACTTGGTTCAGGTTTTCATTTCCCGATCAAAGAACTGCTGGAGCCATATGAAGTTATCAAAGTTTGCGTTGATAAACGCTGCCCGAAATTGGCAATAAGGTATAATTGACCGTTCTCTTATGAGTCGGTCCGAGGGTTTCTCGTATGTCTTCTGCATTGCTCATACATTTTCTTTAGCAAGTTTAGATTAGAAAGACTTCATACTCTTTCCAAGGATGTGAAATTTTGCTTGTTTTTCAATAGCACTGGTTTCTTCATTATGCTTTGGTCATTACATTTTGCAGGTATGCTTGTATTTTTCCACATGCGCATATTTTATTCTGCAACATTATGAATGAATTTGGAAAGAGAAGGGCATTGGAGTCTGCTTTGACAGCATATGAAGCTTCCAAGGAAAACCTGAGTCGTTCTAATATGTATGTGTATCGCACAATAATTGATGTATGTGGCGTCTGCAAAGACTACATGAAATCTAGGTACATCTATGAGGTATATACCACCGTGATTGCCTTCGTTATTTGGAACTGTTTTGCTTGGTTGGAACTGTTTAACTCTTTTTATTCCATAACTCAAAACTGATTTTTCCTTTTAATATCTATGTTTTCCTTATGAGCCGTGATGTGATGGTATGTGCCAACTGGGACATTTCCCTTCGATTCTTTCAGCATTTGTATTTCATGTGAAACTATTTAGTATCAATTTTTCTTTACTTGGTCCTTTTTTCTTGAGAAAATTGATGGTCTAATTAGCACCTTGAATCTTGATAATGTTTGTTATTATTTTGTTTTCTTTAATAACAAGAAGAGAATGGAACAGAGACAAGGATGGAAGAGTGGATGAAGATCAAAGGGAGAATAAACAAAAATAAATGTTAAAAATTACTGAATTGCTTTTAGTTTTTATTTTAAAATGTAGTTTTTGTATACTTTATCTATTTTCTCTATCATCTTCATCTCATTCAAAACGTAACCATATTTGCCAAACGAATCTTTACATGTCTATAACTTTAATGCAGTCAGTGAGATTACAAATCAGGATCTTCATCCCCATGATTTTTTCTGCAGGACTTGCTCAAACAGAAGGTCACTCCGAATATTTATGTTTTCAACAGTCTCATGAATGTAAACGCACATGATTTGACCTACACATTCCATGTTTACAGGAGTATGAAGGTAATGCTGTCTGTCTCTCTTTGATACACACAGCCCGGACATCTACTATTTTTCTTTCAATGTTACTCAATACAGAAATTGTTCTTCTGGTTTGCTTTTGACAATGCTATGCAATAAATAATTGGTTTCTTGTGAATTAAGCTACAATTATCTAAATCTGTTATTCTCTATCCAGAATCTTGGCGTCAGAGCAGACATGGCATGTTATAATATCCTCTTAAAGGCATGTTGTCTTGCTGGGCGAGTTGATTTGGCACAGGATATTTACAGAGAACTACAGCATTTGGAATCAACGGGAGTGTTGAAGTTGGATGTCTTCACGTACAGCACTATTGTAAAGGTAAGTATTAATTTGCTTACGAGATATTATTTTCTTACTGTTGATAGTAATACGCACAAGTACACGAATACTATTTTTTTTAAGTATCAATGGATTTTCCATAGAGAGGCGTTTACGACCTCCATAACTAATGACCAATCGTTTAGGTCTTTTCAGATGCAAAATTGTGGCACATGGCTCTAAAAGTCAAAGAAGACATGCTATCTGCAGGTGTTACGCCTAATACAGTTACATGGTCGTCATTGATCAGCGCCTGTGCAAATGCAGGTCTTGTTGAGAAGGCAATTCAATTGTTTGAAGATATGCTTCTGGCTGGCTCTGAACCTAATTCGCAGTGTTTTAACATCCTTCTACATGCTTGCGTCGAGGCTTGCCAGTATGATAGGGCTTTTCGGCTTTTCCAGTCTTTGAAGAGCAAAAACTACAAAGGTATAGCAGTTTGCGTGGAGCATATAGTTATCTACATTGCATCATCATAAGTATGGTTTTCCACCTCTAATTTGATTTCACCTGAACTTTCTAAAGGGCTTTCTTTCAAACCCACAACTACGACGTACAATACTATGATGAAGGCCTGTGGTACTGACTACTACCATGCACAAGCACTAATGGATGAGATGAGAACAATAGGTCTTTATCCTAATCAAATAAGCTGGTCGATTTTGGCTGATATCTGCGGAAGCTCAGGAAATGTCGAGGGTGCTTTGCAGGTAATAGATAAATTAATTTGATCAACTTAATTATTTTATAGTTATTTCTGCGCCATTGTCCAAATTTTCCTTTTAATTTAGAACCAAAACTCAAGGCAAAATATGTCATTGTCAGTGTACAAAGTCACGATGAAACAAAATAAGTCAGGGACACGAATATAACAAATTTTTGGTTCAGTGCAGATTTTGACAAATATGCGTGCAGGTGGGATGAAACCTGATGTTGTTTCATATACAACAGCTATCAAGGTTTGAAGCTTTCCTGTCTCGCGATTTATCTTGTTTGTAACCACTATTCTTTGCTTAATTAATTAGATGCAAAATTGCATTATTTTTTTTTCCACCCTAAATGTTGATGCATCATGTGCTTTGGTTCATAGGTCTGTGTGGAAAGTGGAAATTTGGAGCTAGCATTGTCGCTGTTTGCAGAAATGAAAAAATATCAGATACGCCCGAATTTTGTGAGGACCAAGAACATTTCCAATCATATATCCCAACACATTCTGAGAAAAGTTTTCGTACAAATAAGCATGATTTACAAATAATTCCATTGTTGTACTTTTGGATTTCCTTTTAGCATGTTATGTTTAACTCGTCCTGCCATAAGGATGGAACTGCTCCGACATGTATGAAACATAGTTGCCAAAGTCATTTTTTTGCTTTATTTTATACAATACAAGAAATTCCATACATGTCTGGACATGATTCTGCGTATAATTCTAATGACAATGCAAACAAAATGATCACAAGTTCACCATGTAAATCCTTGACATTTTATTTCCAGGTGACATATAATACAATTCTGAGGGCTCGTAGTAGATACGGTTCTGTGAGCGAAGTACAACAATGCCTGGCTATATACCGGGACATGCGGAACGCGGGGTATACCAGCAAATGTTTAGGTTGTCATGAACAAGTACATTTTGCTAATTATGATTTATTTTGCAGTTACAAATCTAACGATCGTTTCCTAGAGCAACTAATTGAGGAGTGGTGTGAAGGAGTTATACAAGACAGCAATGCCAAACTAGGAGAGTTCAGTTCCCATGACAAAACTGACATAGGGAGACCTGGAAGTCTGCTGCTTGAAAAAGTTGCAGAACACTTGCAAAAGCATATTGCCGAAACCTTAGCAGTTGACCTTCAAGGACTGACAAAGGTATTCTCATATACCAGCCAATTTAAATTCTTTTCAATCTCGGTGAATATTTTGTTATGTGATTTCGTTTGTGCATTCTTTTTCAAATAGGAATCATTTCTTTGTTCTTATGCTAATACGTTCTCAAATTGGTGCAATAATTGTTGACAGGTTGAAGCTCGGATTGTTCTTCTTGCAGTTCTACGAATGATCAAAGAGAACTACAGCTCAGGTATGAAGGGATAGGGCATTCATTTATTCTTTCTGATTTTGGAGAGGGTAAAAATCGGACTTGAACTACACTAGTGAATGAGAAATGGAAGAAGAAACGTAGGATCCAGAATTTTGAGTTTCGAACTTTCAGCACGCTGATGCTAAGACTTATTTATGATTTGCAGGGCATTCAGTAAAAGAAGACATGCTGATTGTTGTAGGAGTCCACGATGTTGATGGAGGCTCAACTACACAGAATTTAGAGGTGAAAGATGCAATAACGAAACTTCTGCAGGATGAATTGGGGCTCAAGGTTCTTGCAACAGGACCTAAAACGGGACTTGATACGACAATAGAACCGGAGAACATTACTGATTCAGATCAAGATTCAGAAGAGATGACAAGCAGGAATGAATTAACGACTGACTGGATAAATTCCACTAGACGACCCGTTGCACTAGAAAGGCTAGAGGTAACCAGGGGATCGTTGCTACGGTGGCTGCGGAAAAGAAGTGCCCCTAGGAGGTGACTGCTTCAATGTATGAATTCAAACTTGTACATGTTACCAAAACAACCAATAATTATTCTTTCTTACTTGTGTATACTGGTACCGCTGAATAGGCCTGTATTGTACTGGTGTCACATGTCAATTATACACAACCGGCAAATGTAATCTGCTGAAGCAATGAAAATAAGCTTATTATCCTTCATTCTGTTATATTCTTTTAGTTTTTTCGTGTCAAACTACAGAAATCTTGTCGATCATTTCTAAGATACAATTACTCAACTTCATAGATACAACAACACGGCCACGAGATAAACGAGCATATCATCCTGGGGAAACAAAGTCACAAAATCACTGTTACTTCATTCCATTCCTTCTCCTTTCAACTGAAGCAATTCAAAAGATAATACATCTTTACAAACTAATGCCTAGATCATTCGGCCGTATCCCCAACCATTTGATATCTGGTGTGGTCAAATTTGCACTGTCGTATGACATGTTCTTCGAGCACAGCCGTAAACTGATAAAATTTCCAGCCTGTGCAGATCCCTGTCCACAAGAGCCAGCACCGGTTACCTTCAATTCCAGCTTCAACTTCCATAAAAAGAGTCTGGTGGCTACATCCTGCTGCCCCTCTGCAGTCAGGATAATACATGGAAATCTTTTGTAAAACCGATCCTCAGACAATCGAATCAAAGCAGCATCCTTCTCAACCAACAATATGAACAATGCATCACTCTGCACATCATTCTACATCCAGAGACTCCTGGCCAGATGAAGAAATTGCGAACCCTGGCCATTCATTAATCAACTGCACTGCCCCTGCAATAGATAGAAGAAGAGACGACTTTCAACTCGATCGCTCAACCTGAATTTAATCTGCAATAGAATTTATATTAGAATACCATTGTTTACCTTTGAAATTCAGGACAACCAGAATCATTGAAAAGCTTCAAGCTCGTTGGAAAACTGCAGCAATTGAATGTCTCCAGGATGACATGTGCATTGTGACATTGGCAATGAAAATCTGAGACTTGATTCAATCGCTTCCTGACCCGAATTAAAACCATGCTGATGCACTTGAAATCACATAGCTGCCTCAATTAGTACTTCTCATCTGGTGGTTAGCAGTCACAATTTGAATTCAGATGTTATAATATGAAAAAGGTATTTAACATATACCATACTCAAAAATGATTAAAAAATAGCTGAGGCGGATAAGAGACATACCTTGTGAGCGTACGAGATGTTCCTTTCACCAAGGACCTGCAACTAGATTACAATTCCACCGTGCTGCATGTCAGACAAACAATTTCACATGCATACGTAAAATTGGTGCTACTAGATTACAAAACTAGAAAAACTGTCTGCGCTCTGCTGCAGGTTTTCAAACTATAATCGACAATAATCATGAATAATATCCACAGAAAAATTCACTCAGAAGGCAGCATCAACAAATATTTGGATGAACTACCCAATTTTGAAAGTAAAGGATATGAATTCACATAGAACAATTGTAACATATATAGCATATACCAGAAATCATTTTAATTAATTTCCAGAGACGAATTCCCTTTCTCAGGTTCTAACCAGAAATGTAGTCCTTGCATACTCAAAACAAAATATAAAACATTGGTTTCTCACAATCAGCTTCGGGAATATATATATACACACACACACACACTTTTCCACCACCCTGAGCAATAAAAAAATGGCACAAGCAACTGATAAGGAACTGCCAAACAGATGCCGTATGTTAATCCTAGCCGGCCAGACTTTTTCGATATTTTTCAGTTTGTTAAACATCTTACCTGATGACAACCTTTCGTCCTTTCCTCCATAAAACAAAAGAGTATTATCCTAACTCTTCATCTTTGTATATAATAACTATTTAGTAAATGATTTTTAAGGTAAAATACTGAAATGTCATTGTACATCTTTGAGATGATGCACGGTTGTTTCGTACTCATCTGACCTATATTACATATACCTTCTTCAGATAGACTTCCATTGCTAGCAAGTCTTGCATTCAGAATTTCAAAGATGCAATCGATATGCAGATCTTCAAAAGAATACTTAAAAAATAAAGGAAAAACAAACAGCATTTGAGTTTCCAAGTCCCTTTGGACCAAACATCTAAAAACGTGCTTAATGTAAAATAGATTTTTCAGACCAATTTACAAATACTTGGATGAAGTAATAATCCCAATTTTGGGAGTAAGGGATATGAATTCACATAGAACAATTGTAACATATATTGCATATACCAGAAATCATTTTAATTAATTTCCAGATAGGGTTCACGGAATATAGAAGTGGAAACAGTTGTTAACAATTACTGTAGCTTCAAAGGAATACTGAAAAAAGTAAAGGAACAACAAACAGCATTCGCAATACATCATAAATGAAAGTAGCCTCTCACCGTGAGACATCTTTTTCTCTCAATCAACTCTTCTCTCTTTTGGCCTCACTGAAAATACAAAAAAGATGAGATTTTAGAAATATTTGTAATCCAACGCATACTAAACTTTGATAATAGTATACCTTAGTATGCTAACTACACATACTATGACCGACTTCATTTGTCATTCCTTTCAAACCCCTAATAGTAAATTCGGGAAGACTTACCTTTCACTTCGTCAATGGTGGCCAAACAAAAATCCTAAACTTTGATCTCTTCACACTCCCTTGGATGTCAACTGTGCACTGGAAGCTCAACACAGTAATTGTAGGACCCCATATGTACTCTCTATACGAAAGCTGGATTGAACAGAGAAACACAAATAAGGATAACTCAGTAGGAAAACACAATATTACATTTTTTAACATCTAATACACGATAACTCAGTAGAAACACACAACATTTTGGCTAAAGCGAAGTTGAGCAGATAGAATACAAATAAGAAAATTATGGATTTTAAAACAACAATTATATTTTGTTCAAAACTGACTTCTGTCTCAATTCCTTCCCACCCATCAGGACTCTTCAAGCAGCAGTACATTTCAGCCTAGCCAACAATGATAAAAAGTATCCGTGCATCATTATCTTTGTGCTTTCACTTTCACGTTCTGTAAGTAGTAATTGTTTATACTTTTCTCTTTTGTACACCCTTAACATAATCAAAATTTGAAGATTTTTAGATGATTCAGGGGGCTTATCAAATTTTCTTTCTATATTATATTTCACACAACAGAAAAATGATAAAAGCTATACACTTTATGAAACCAGAAGGTTCCTGAAGCCTTTCCTTCGATGGTCAGCAAGGGACAATGGCAGAGAAATTATTATTATTGGCATTGCCTGGAAACTCTAATGATCCGTATCTTCCATTTCAATAATTCTTTTCAGCATCCTAATTGAATAAATAAGACAGTTTGACTCATGAACACGCCAATGGTATTTTTTTTCTTTCTTTTCCAATAATTAGAAAGCTTTCCAACGAATTCAAGTTCAATCAGAACTGAAACAAACATTTATGGCTCGTTCCATAACCACTCAGGCTAAAACTTTATGACATAAAATTGCACTACATGATATTATTAGTAGATCAAGAGACATAAGGATTTCGTTTAAAATGTGGTTTATACATAACTATCACAAGACCAAGTGAATCCCACAATTTAACTTCAACCAATGCTAATTTTTCCAACTTTAAACAACAATGCCAATTTTTCCATAAAATGGAAAGCTTTCCAACGAATTCAAGTTCAATCATGATTGAAACAAACATTTAGGGCCCAATCGATGACCATTTAAGCCAAAACTGAACACACCTAAACCATTCCTATTCGTACCAAATGTTAAACAGAAAGAAATCACAAACTTAAGTCACTAAAGTACAGATAGGTTATTGAAATTGAGATGGCAGAAACGAATTATGAATGGAACCATTAATGCCTACAAGTCAGAGGACATTTGAAAGAAATGGCAGAAAAGAATTTGTGCCTCCAGATACTAATTCTTCCCTATAACCTAGAATTTAAAATTACCATTTTGTGCCATTAGGATGTGAAAACTCAAGTGGCAGGTGGCAGCAGTGGTACCAAATTACAATTCTAAATCTAGCAACAGAAACCGGTTGATAATTAACCCAGAATATAAAATCCAAAGAAGTTAGAGCAAAAATTACCTCAAATCTTCGCTTCTCTTGTACTTTGGTATTGTGGGGTTGACTTGTAAATAGTAAATGAAGTCCTGAAAACCGAAGAATGAAAAGCGTTCTTTCAGTTAACTAAAAAGCACTCATAAACGGAGTAAGACATCTAGTAACCAAAAAATAAATCTTGGAACGCAGACATAAACAAACTTCAATCACAATTACTTTAATACCTTTGGATACAAAGGAAGATTGAATTTATTCAGTTTTGATATAAAGAAAATTAACTAATGCAGGAAGAACATTTGCGCCTCAATGGCGTGAGAAGTACTCAAAACAAACATTGTGATGTGCAAACAGAAAATGATCATGCTCTCCAACCTATATTTGGTGATGGAAAACTTATACAGAAAATGACTATGCTCTCCAACCTACCCGTTGGCATTCTCCTTTCCACTTCTCTATATGTGATGTCTAAACCACGTTGGTTGTCCTACTAAGACATATAGGACAAAAAAATTGGTGCTTAATTAAATAATTTTTGCATGAGTTGTTAATTATAGTAGGTCTAAATCTAATTTTAAAAATCTCTACCCCAATTATAAATAGCAGCAGTGGAAAATTAGGTACATGGGGAATCATGTAGTTAAACAGATTATTAATGCCTATAAGTTAGAGAACATTTGAAATAATGGTAGAAAAGAATTTGTGCCTCCAAATACTAATGCTTCCCCATAACCTAGAATTTGCACTCACACTCCTCATTCATCACTCAAACAGAAAATCAGATTAGAGTTAATAGATTTTCAGACTATGTGAGTGACTCCGTGTGAGGTTTATCATTCGAGCATGCATCGACTGCACTGACATTTTATGTATATATACTCGAAAATTAGAAGAAAAATACACATGATCTTATTTGTCAACAAACAGGAAAAAGAATACAAAGAAGCCCTGGAAAGCTTCAACGAAAAAAAATTATATATAACAACTCAATACAAAGAATACAAAGAAGCCCTATAAGAAGTATTCAATTTTTTCTTTACTAAGCTCAATTAGGTGGATGTGCATTGTACTGCTATAATGATGACAATTATTTGTCAAATGCAAGTGGATTTCTACCATTTTATCAAAAATGTTAATATCAAAGGAAAGTAAGCTTGTATCGAATAACAAACATTTAAAATTAATGACCACATTAAGAACAGAAAAGTTTCAGCAAATAACAGAAAGTAAAACAATAGACATAGATGCGAGGATCGAATAATTAGGAATTCTAGCATTCATGTGAAAAAGAAAACATGCATTAAAGTTGAAACAACTCTACCTTTACTTGGAGCCTTAACATCACGTAATCCATTATCTCACTAAGTATGGCAGCTTTAATCGTCTGCACAAAACGGAAGCACTTAGAATACAGATGATGAGGTCTCAATAAGCCGTAACAATATGCAAAATCCACAAAGCACCAACATTGAAATTATTTTGCTACAAAATTTGTTAGATAACCAGCTCTGGAATGCCAATAGTACGTTATCGCTAAAAAATTAATATATAACCACTCAATTAAACCAACTAACCAATAATCACACACCAACAAATTGAAAATGCAAGCTTTATTAATTTCTCACATGAGATTTTATCAATACATGAAATTAATAATTTGCCCAATTAAACCAAGCAAGAAGAACCAATCAATGATCTAGGAAGTGAAGGGAGGATGCTCATATCTACTGAGAAGCAAAGAAAGGAATTAACATTGTGACCACGTTAACAAACTGGTCATTACCAAATGCTTCGATCGAAACACAAAATAACTACCAAACATCAGAATTCCAAAAACCTAAAAGACAAAGCAAACAATTACAACTAAATTAATATTTAGCAAAATCAAATTAACAAACAATGTATACAAATTCCTTTTCCTATTCTCTCTTATCCTGCGGCACATGTGCTCATCTCAAACGCTAACTCAACCTATTCGTTTATAATAACTACCATGTGCGCACAATATCAAAGAAGAGCTACCAATTTTCTTAAGTATACAACTGTCCTTTAGTAGTTAAAATTTGCTATAAA
>JAOTRO020000026.1:4091701-4103527 GCA_028566515.2 Pyracantha coccinea | reverse complement strand
TTTTTTTACCGTTAGATTTGATTATATTCGATCTTAGCCGTTGGATTCAATAATATATAAATATAAAAACAAAAAAAAATTGAATCTAGGTCGTTGGATTAACCAACGGCCTGATGATCAGGACCGTTGGATGGAAAGAGTCGTTGGGCTCATGCGGAACATGGTCGACAGGCCCACGTGGGTGGGTCCCTGGCTGTCGAAAAACATTTGCAAGCGCTCCGCGTGGGGCGTGTTGGAGCGTGGGCGAGAGTGACCCAACAGGCTGCGAGTCCACTTGCACGCAGGGGGAGATTTTGGCCCAGCTTTGGCATTTGGCTTTTGTTGGAGAGGGTTGGGTGGAATTTTGGGGGGACTTTTAGCATTTAGCCCACCATTGGAGGTGGTCTAAGCTTAAAAAGGTGTTTGATAAATACTTAAAAACAACTTATTTGTCACAGCTTTTGGTGAAAAAAAGCTAAAAACGTGAAGCAACAAAAATGAGTTTATTCTCACAGCATAGTAATACCAAATCAGCCCGTAGTGATGTGTGGTGGGTAACTTATTTTTAATAAATTGGCCACAAATAAAAATTGGAACAATATATAAGGCTATAAGCATGAGAATAAATAATTAATTTATTAATCACAAGTTCAAGGGACTATTTGAAGTTTCTTATTGCTGGTTTGATATTGCTGAAATTATTTAAAACGGCTTTTTAAAAAAGTTGAGGCAAAAATTGTGTTTAGCAAATGAAAAAAAGTGTTTTTTTGTCAAAATCATGGATAAAAAACAACAGAAAGCAGAAGCAGCTCTACCCTTGCTATTGTTTTTTTTTTCACAGCACAACAACCCCAAACTAATCCTTGGAATCTAACAACTAGTGCTTCTCCAACCATAAATAGCAAACACCCCCAAAATTGGGTGAAAAACCCTAAACCCTCTGATTTTCCCACTTAAAACCATGCCACTTACTATATACGTATTTGTTAACCCTACCTAATTTTTGCGCTCACACAATAAATATAGTTTCAAACGGGTCTTAATCTAATACTATATTATTGTGACGTCCCATGTCATGCAAAAATTTTTTTTTGACACCGAGGCATAATTGTACCATACACTGATAATTTACTCAAAATAAACACCTCTATATAAAAGGAGCACCCAAGTTAGTAAAATATTCAAAATACCATAAATTGCCCCTCAAAAACACTAAAATTACAATTAAACTAAAAAGAGTTAAAATAATAATTCGACACATTTTAAATTTGGAAGAAATTTAGAATTTAAAACTGAACCCTAAACCCAAAAACAATAAAATAAAATTTTAATTCCACGTACAAAAGTCAATTGCCATTTGCCACTAATATACAAAGATTACTTTTTAATTTTAATTCAATTACACATTTAGTTTTCTTAGTATTATTACCCATAAATAAATAAAACAACCATGTAATTTATGACAAAAAAAAAAAGGAAAACCCGGTAATTTCGTAAATTTAGTTGTTTGACTTTGACCAATCAAATTTACCTCGCTGGGATATTTTTTATTTTTTATTTATTTTTGTTGCACCACGCCGACGCGCGGGGCATCATAAACAGGCAAAATATCCCCCAAAAAACGTACGTTTCTTGTCTGCACTTTCACTATTCGACTCTTCGCATTCACAACCCAACCTACACCCAAACACCTCTCTCTCTCTCTAACCTTCTTTGCCGCACTTCTTACGCAGTCTCCGATTCCAATTCCCCGACCTCCAATTCTCCAATGGCCACCGACACACAGAAGCCCAGCGACCCCATCACCGCCTTAGAAGCCCCTAAGAAAACCCTAGACTCCTCCCCGGCCCCACCCACCGCCACAATTTCGGATCGACCCGATAACCCGTCCGCTGACACTCCCTCCGATCCACCTCCTTCGTCCGAGGTTGCCTCCAAAGAAGACGGGTCCAAGGCTGACTCTGAGGATCGCAAGACTGACTCCGCCGCCGGTGACGCGGCTGCTCCGGCTACCGCCATTGAGAAGAAGATGCGCCGTGCCGAGCGGTTTGGGATATCCGTGCAGCTCACAGAGAAAGAGAAGCGCAACTCTCGGGCTGAGAGGTAATTGGGATTTGTTCTTTTGGGTCAATTTCTAGGGTTAGGGTTTTTTTTTTACGCTTTCTGGTTTTGTTTATTTTTGGTTATTGAAAGAGTAGAAAATCACAGAATGCATAAATAGGCCCTTATAAAGCGAATTGAACGATGATATACTAAAATTAAATCTAAATTAGGATCTTTACTTCACTAAAGATAATTTGTTTGTTTAAAATTCTTGTTTATCGGCTGAGAATTGCGTTGATAAAGATGTTTGATCTTATGTCAGGTTTGGTACTGTTTCTACATCACCCGGATCCGAAGCATCGAAAAAATCAGAGGACTTGAAAAGGAAGGCTAGAGCAGAGAGGTTTGCCTTTCTACATTTATTGACTGAGTGCTCGTACAGAATTCTTGAATTTGAATTTCATCAAATGTCGGGTTATTTGTTTGTTTTGTGATAAAGATCGTCATTGGTTTCTTTCTTGTTATCAGGTTTGGGCTTCCTGGCCCAGCTGTGGTGGGTGATGAGGATGCAAAGAAGAAGGCTCGTCTTGCTCGATTTGCTCCTAGTGCCAAACCAGATGCTAAAACTGATCCTCAGGAAGAAGAAAAAAGAAAGGCGAGGGCTCTCAGGTATGTCTATTTATGCATTATTTTAATAGATCGTTAAATGTTTTTGTAGCTACTGAAGCCCTGATGGCTATATTTTCTGTATTTTCTCCATTGAGGATTCTTTTTTTCGTGTTTTAATTCTCATAAGACCATTTATATTATCTTTCTAGGTTTTCAAACACGTCAAAAGGTTCTCTTACTCAAGTGAATGATAAGGGTAATGTTGAGCAGGTAAGAAGCTCTTAAATTGATTTTTTTTTTAAGTAAACATTTTGAATGACTTTTTTCCCCTTCTTCATTCTGCTTCTTGCAGCTGATCTTTATATTGTTTTTTATTTTATTTTATTTAATTAGAAGGCAGCCATAGCAGGCAGCGCTGGTGGAGGGGTTTGAAAAGAAGCTTCATTTCTTAGTAGTAAGTTAAATTTATGAAATTTGGGAGATAGGTAACCAGTTTTAATCTACTTTCGATTCTGCTCCCCGTCTTGTTTGGCATATAAGTGTTTTATGTTTTCGTTACTTGAGGTGCTTCAGTTTGTCTTATACTTCTGTTTCTTTTGCAGGTATAGGATTCTAACATTTTGTGGTTCCCTCAGAGGCGTCCGTACCCATAAATATCTCTGATTGCATGGATTATCAGGTGGAGTATTTTTCCAATGGTCAATAGGTATCTTCTACAAGTTGCTGAACTCAATTTGGCGGTGTAGGGGAGTGTTATTTCACGCTTGGTTTGCGCTCCTTTCTCAGATTTCCTGGTGAGGCTTTCAATAATCAACAATTACCTACTTAGTGTTAACCTACCCTGCAATTTTACCAAGAATCTCAGAAATTCAGTATTTACAACCTAGGGAAATTTAGTACTAGAGGATGCTTTAGTGGCAACTTTTGGGTGGTCACTCATCCAATTGACGTATGGCACAAAGATGATATCTCGTAATTGTTTAGCTTGCATAAGCATGATGCAGTGTTGAACAGCAGTAATATGAGTTTGGTTTGCTAAGTCTACACCTTCTGATCTGTTAGTACCTGTGCTGATAATCAACTTAATCCATTAATGTGGGGTCTAGGTCTTAGTTTTTTAATCAATCGATCCTTGTAATATTAGTTAGTGGTGGTCAAATTATAAACTTTTGATGGTGTGTTGAATAGTAAAAACATGTTATTTAAGAATCAAAAGAGTCGAGCTCATGCACAATTGAAGATGGCTGCAATAATGGAGTTTCGTTAGGGTGCTAGATATCTAGTTTGTTACAGGACCTGTATAATTTTTTGACTTGTGTGCTAGCTTAAGTGAAGTGGTTTTTTTTTTTTTTTTGACTTGTTACATGACAACTCATCTTCTCACCATCGTGGTTCTGATTCTATTAGTTCATATTTCTTAATGCCACTGGTCGGATCAGATTAGTTGAGGTGTATAGGCAAATCCTACCAAGTACTGCTGTCCAACACTGCCATGAAAAACATGTCTAAGATGGATATAACTGACCTGAAGCTAACTTTTGTTAGATGGAAATCTTAATATGTATGAGTTATTCATATTTGCTGAACAGAGGATTTCTCGAGATTGTAGTGTTAGAATTTCTGATATTCTTGGTCGGTGATTTTGGGGC
Source organism: Pyracantha coccinea (assembly GCA_028566515.2). Taxonomy (NCBI): domain Eukaryota; kingdom Viridiplantae; phylum Streptophyta; class Magnoliopsida; order Rosales; family Rosaceae; genus Pyracantha; species Pyracantha coccinea. Next base: position 4,099,247 of record JAOTRO020000026.1, on the reverse strand, counting down.
AAGTAAACAATTTGGAGGTGGTTGTTGGTTTTCTTAAGCCTTGCTGGGTGAGTTCCGCAATCTACAGGTAGGATACCGGGAACGGATTGAACTCGTTAATACTCCGTCAGTTATTGCTGTGTAATTTTTAAATTTTGCATAGGTAGGTTCCATTGGAAAAACATGTAGAAACATCCACCTCATGTGGAAAATCGTGTTTTGTATTATTAGCATATTGTGGATGGAAGGACCTGTTAACTTAATTTTGGAGGGAATCATAAAATGTTAGTTTACATTCTTCGTCTTTTAAGTTGTCAAATTGCTAATTTATATCATCTAGTCGGAGTTATTTTTTATCGGAAATCTAGTCGGAGTTGCGTACGTGTAGTGATTTCTGCTCGCCCCTTTCTTCCACATGCACTCTCCTGTCATTGTTTCCGTCCGCAAACCGAACTTATAACCTGTGAAGTGTGAACAAATCAAAGGGCGGAAACGATGAGGGCTGTTCAGAAGGGGAAAAGAGTGTCGAAATTATTACCCGATTCATTGTTCCGCTGGTGGTTGTGCATGTGAACAAGGGAAGCGGGTATTTCGAAAACGACAATTATAGTTTTAGGTGTAGTTTAATTATTGGGTTTTTTTTATATATTTTTTATTTTTTAAAAAGACTAATGACACACAAGTCGGATGCAAGTTAGTGCATGTTTGTCGGGAGAAGAACATGATGGTAGATGACATTGCTAATTGGAGATATAATATGGGTCTTAGGTACTATTATTTTGAGAATTCTCCTAATTGGATTTGAACTCGATTATTTGATGATATGATGTGAGTATTTAGGACTCAAATTATCTATGATAACTTTTTGAGTTAGCTTTTGAGAGGATCCACCCCCTTATTGTACCAAAAAAGAAAAAAAAAGAAAAAAGAAAAGAGACTAACCGGTGGCTTTGTTATTGCATTCTACCATTGTGGGGGTCGTGACTGATAGAGGTATTGTAGTCTTTTTATTGGCTATCATTGTGGTAATCATTTGGGTCAGGACTCGAACTCAGGACGTGTTGTGTGAAACATGGGTTTGGAATTTGTCGCCAACGTTTAAATACCTTTATTAGTCTCAAGTCTCAAATCTCAAATTTGCACTCTGATTTAATGGTTTGATTTTAGATGGTGGCGGAACCCTCCTTCGTTGCGGTGTTGCAATCCTTTTCAAATATTGTACTTTGCCCCCTGTTATTAATGAAATTGCTCGTAGTTTGTCTCAATAAAATACCTTTTCTGGTTGTCTAGATTTTTATTTGGAAATTCGAATCTGGTCCGTCTAGACTTTCATTTGGAAATACGAACCTATCTTGAGTGTAAATGTGAATGTTTTTAATCTCTTGCGTCATTTGAGCCTCTTTGTGCTAAGAAATTTTTCATTATGACGGGAACACAAATGGTACCTTATGTGTTTTAATAGAAATTGTGAGAAATTTTATTTTTTAAGTTATTAACTTTTTAGCACACATATCTTACCCATTTATATGATAATATATGGATGTACTATCCTTTGTACGGGATCATACTGAAAAATATCTCCTTTGTACCGGTTGGAAATCTGACAATTCAAAGTGTCAAATCAAAGTTACTAAAACACCTTTTTTTTCGAATCCGACAAACAGTGTGTCAAATCTGAAGGCTGAAGTGCATACTGAGGTTTTAAATTTGTCATCTACCTGAGTATAACAATGAATATGATTACATATAACCCCATGTAATTGGTTATGGGGCTTTAAAATCCGAGATGGGGAAGTATGACGAGAAGACTCGAAAGTTTTTTTTCAAGCGATATTCTAACTTAATTTAAACAACGGGACACAAATTTGAGCTTCGGTACAAAGTGGGGAATATACTACTCTTGCCTCATTTAGCTACGCCCAAATGTGTAATCCGATGTTAAAACTATAGATTGCAATTTACAAGAAGGAACCGAGTTACAGAAATATTTTGGTAAAAGCACTTGGTTGCCATTTCCCCAAACAGGATGGCATTATAGCAAAATGCCGATCTAGAAACTAGAAGCTGGGCTTTAATGAAAACTGAGACCTGCGAGGGGAGCTTCCATTTTTCAACAGGCTTGGATTTAGAAACAACACCACCACAGTGATGTCGTCGTGAAAATGTCGTCGCACTCCGCGCTCGATAATCCTCAAGTCTGTGTACCTCACTTCCCTTTTCTTGGCTGCTGCTTGTAGTGCAGCTTCAATCAGCTTCCTTGCTATTCCCTGCACAACAAAGTAGAAAATGTTCACCATGAAGCTCATCGCGCAAGTGATGATACAGTGGAATCTAGCCCTTTTTCTGCTTTTTTTTTTCTTTCAATTTTTACTCTCGGTTTCTTCTTCTGCACTTGTCTCATTGTTTCGGTCCTTTAATTATTCTTTGAAAAGAGGTGCGAAAATCACTTTCAGGAAAAAAAGTTTGCAAAAAAAGTGTTATAGAGATGGTGGAAAATCACCTTGCGGGGGTAATTGTTGACAATGTCGACGGCATCATGGTTGCTAAGATGCTCCCACAGACCATCAGAAGCAAATATGAGAAACTGATCTTCCGGTCGGAGTTTAATTACTGATACTTCTGGTTCCGGGATTAGAATTGGCTTGAGAAAAGGTTCAGGTAGCCTATATTTTAGAGGCAGAGGCTCCCTGTTGAACTCTGCATTCTTTAAGTATGCGTCACCAATTGATCTCGTAACCTGCAAAGTATGGATTTACTTTTAGTACTTGAGCTCAAATCTCATGGACGACAACTGTTGGATTAAAAGAAGAAGGACGGGTACCTGAATGATGCCCTTCACGCGCCAAACTTGGTGCCTTAAAACGACAATCTTTGAATCGTGTGGATGCAACGACCGCAGTTCCTCTCTCGCTGATTCTATGCTTGCATTGTGCTCTGCAGATAATTGAATAGCCATGACTTCTTTAGTTTCCCTTTCTAGTTTTCCTAGAACCACTCTAGAGTCCCCAACATTTGCTGTGTAAAGCAGTCCATTGCATATTATCCCCACCAAACAACATGTTCCTGCAGATGCAATTTGTGGTTTGCTTTGCCACTGCTTCTTCACCACCGATAGAAAACTCTCTTCCGTCGCCAAGTACGCCTTCTTGATCACGTTTTCCGACATGCATCGATGCTCAGCTGCAATCCCTGCTTTTCCAATTAGTGTTAGAAACCGGTTAGTGATTTTAATGTTCGTCTTTTAGCCTATACAAGCACAAAGAAAATACTAAAATATTCAGTTTGGAGTGCAGACGGCTAAAAGATGGGTCATGAAGGATATTAAAAAAGAGGAAAACACTTTGAACATACTTTTTAGATTGCGGAAGAGATTTTCATTGACATATCTTGAAGCTTCAGGCCTTCCATGTCCATCATAAACTCCAACGAAAGTTCCCAGACCGGATTTTGTTCTACACAAAGGACCGGATTCGAGCTGGCTTTGATCCTCGATAACAGAATTGGCCTGAACCGCAGCCATTGAGAATTTTCCCCAAGCATGCTTCCCAAAGTCCTTGTACCACAACAACGCATCAACCAGGCCGCTGGCTTCCCCACCACGTCTAGGTCCATCATCCACTGCAGATGGCCTCCAACATGACCTAACCATTTTTCCAAGCAACCACTTTATAACACGCAACAAAACTTTTGTATCATATCATTGTCCAATCGAGCCGGCAATAAAATATTGACCGAATCGATATCGAGAGGAACAAAAGCAAGAATCAGACTTAACCCCAGCTCAAGTTTCTGTTTATGTTCCAAACCCGAAACCCCATTCTCAAGATTCTTATACCCTTCAAAACCAGACACCATTCATATGAACAAAAATTTAAGAAAAATGCCAAAGGGGTATGGGGGGCTAAAGTGAAGTCACAAATGTGTCACAAATGTGTCTTTGGGACCAGAAGGCAAATACTTTAAATGTTTGTTCAGAGAATATGGAGGCCTGCTGGTTCTGTGTATCTTGAATTAGGGTTAACTACTTCCGGCTTTTCGATATGTGCCATTTTTGAGGAGCAAACTTAGCTGTAAAAGCACATACAGATTTGGAAATTGCAGAGGTTGGTCTGTGATCAGAGTGATCAGAGGAAGCACTGGATAAGAAAAGGGTTTGGAGTTTTTTGGCAGGAGATCTTCAAATTGTGGTCAGATGAGATCTAAGATGGGAAATAAAAAGAGATTTTGAGATACAAAGCTCTGACATTGTTTTTCTTCTTGTTTTTTGATGTTTATTTTGGGTTTGTAAGAGACCTTCCAATTCCACGGTGGAGGTTTTCAGTTCTGTGTGACCTTTATTAGGAAGTAACCCAAAATTTTAGCCAACATTTAGGGCAATGAAGATAGCTACACTTTAAGATAAACTGTGGATACGCGTAAATAATTACCATAAATTTAAACATGTCTGGTATTTTAATGTGGGGTTATTTCTGGTTTAGTCGAAGCACCTAACTTTTAAGTGGTTATTTGTGACCTTTGCCTCAGTGGATCTTGCACTCTCACGAGGCTGAATAAATCCAATTATCCAAGCTCTAACTTTTTCAGTAACAGATAGTTTTTACCAATCAAACCTAACAATTAAAGACTTGTTTGGAAATGATTTTAAAATTATTGAAAACGCTTTTAAAGAAAATATTTTTAGGTTTCAAACTTGTATTTTTATTAAAAATTGATTCTAAAACGCTTTCAGACATTTTAAAAGCGCTTTCAAATGAACCCAAAAAGTCATGGTCTAATTTCAAACACAAATTTATACCGGCTTGAGGCAATGAATTTGTGACTATAACCTAATCATCATTAATGAGTTAAGCATGAAATGATTTCAAACCAGGCCATGCTTAATCTACTTTATCGCTAGTTTATTTATACATGATTAAATCAATGTGCTCTCTCTTATGCATTCAAGTTCAAATCACTCTCTTCATTAAAAAAATCAATATAAGATGTTGACGTGATTTAACTGTGACCGTTCAAATAAGAGGGTATGAAAGAGTAGAAAGTTTAGGAGGGTAGAGAATCCTCCTCTATAAAAAAAATACCCTTTCACTATAGTTCTTCTCCAACTTCTAATTCTAATCTTTCTTCTAAGGGGAGAGATTGAATATTTTGTAGTTGATAAAAGTTGCTGTGTATGATGGGGTCAGTTGACTTGAATTGATGTGTATATGTTTCTTGATGGGTGGTTCTTGGTTGGCAGTATTCATAGATGTAATGAGAGAAGAAAAGAAAACTCAATGGCCCATGATCCCGTGCTCTAGCTAGGTTGGCACATCAAAGATGAAAGAAATTTTTCAATGTCTCTGAAATACGGGATGATACAATATGTGTTATTATGTAAATAATGAGATCTTTGTGTTAAAAAATTAACAACTTGAATAATAAAACTTCATTCCACTTGTATAATTACTCATGATGTACTACTTTTGTTCCAGACATAATGATTCTCCAAATATGATGCACATACGCCCTTTTTGTGGATGGGGGAGGCCCCTACATACATGCATATAGAGATTCTAGTAATTCAAAAGGCCAAGTTTTCATTTTTTTTCACAAGAAAATATTTTAAATTACTTATATTAGAAATGATATAACTAAGTTAAGTTAGTTTGTATGGGAGACGCATTGAGGTGAAGAAAAAAAAGTCTTATTCATCATGCCAATCACCATGTGAACTATAAAATTATGATCAACTAACCCAACTTACGGATGCTCTAAACAGGGTAAGTATAAGTTTTACATTTTGTCCAATGCATCAAACTATAATAAAACCATCAAAACTATAAAAAAAACTAAACATTTGTACATATACAAAAAACTGAGAAGGCAAACAGGGACGGATCTACTAAGGGACCAGGGTGGTCTCGAGACCACCCGGAAGCTCGGATAAATGGTTGTGAGAACCTCCTAGGACCACCCAAGTCCGGGCAGTGGTAGAGAAGAGCAGCTGTGCTGTGCAAACTGAAGGAGGAAGAAGAAAGCTTTTTTTTTTTTTTTTTCAAATGACTTGGCCAAAACGACGTCGTTTTGAGCCAAGTCATTAAAAAAAAAATATAACCCACGTGAGCGACTTCGCGTGATAGCACTCACCATCTCTTATTAAAAAGTCAAACAATCTGAAATTTAATAAAAGCCCATGGCTTTTTATTAGTCTGCTTTCAATCCAATTCAACTTTATCAAATATAATATACCTAATTGTCTGCCGCTCCTCTTCCTCACGCCACCCAAGCCAACGAAGGCCATCAACAGCAATTTCAGAATTTCTGTAAGTTTTCTAGTTTAGTGTTAGTTCATACATATTTATTGTTAATTTGTTAGGATTTTTAGTTTTAGTTTTTATTTTTATTTTTTAAGAACACTAATTAAAAACAAAAAGCTGAACAGTGAATACATATATGTAAGGGTCTTTGATAATGGTTTTTGGTAAGGGTTTTTAATAAAAAGTCAAACAATCACACACTAATGGGTTTTAAACTAAGTTCAGCCTTATTCATTGTTAATTTCTTAGGATTTTTTCATATCTATTTTAGTGTTAGTTCATACATATATATTGCTGATTCGTTAGGATTTTCTGATATTACTTGGATTGTGTTACAATGTATTTTTATTTTTTTTGTCGAAGATTGTGTTATAGTGTTAGTTCATACATATTTTTTGTCGAAGTTGTAGTTTGCCATTTATTTTCCTTTTTTTTTTGGAGCTTTTATATTAGGACCACCCTATGTTAAAATCCTGGATCTGCCACTGCTTATAAGCAAGAAAAGGTCTAACTGACAAATTCTAAACAAATTGAAAAGTTCTAACTGAACTAATAGACTCCAGGATTGATGAACGTACTTTTGAAGTTGAAGAACTGCTGCTTGGTTTGCATTCATCAAATTCAAAACTCACAAATGCTTACAAGGTATACCAAACACTACAATAAGAGTGGTCTAAGAGAAAACAATTGATTTGTGCTCTTTTCACTTTCATTGAGCGCATATATATATTTGTGCTTTTTAAAGTCAATGAGCACAAAAATATCACAAATATGCTTTCTTAAACAAAAAGACACTTTAGTTTGTGTTTTCAGTAAAGTATATTTCTGCCTATTGAAATTTGAGCATCAAATATTGTGTCCCTATTTATAGATATCAGTAAACTTAATTTTTTATTAATTTATAAAAAACACAAAAAACATTTTTGTGCTCTTTGATTTAATATATTTAAATCAAATGATTTTATAGACACAATGTTCGGGTCTTCCTTCACAAGTTTGGACACAAAATCATATTTTAATATTAGTTTTTATTGATCAAGGCTCATCGCACCCCACACCAGACAATGGTGAGCAGTAGCATTAGATGAGTTTTTAAAAAACTCCAGTCCTACCGTCCTTTCCTTTTTTTCATTACCTACTTTTAAAAAAAATAGACTCAAATATATTATTGGTGTCGTCAAAAAGACACAATTATATATTCTTTATTATTATTATTTCAAAGACTTATGATCCACTCATTCCTTACTCTCTCTCTCTCTCTCCCCCTTAAC
>JAOTRO020000026.1:4072318-4086087 GCA_028566515.2 Pyracantha coccinea | reverse complement strand
TTATTAACAAGGTAACCCCATGCATTTGATAAACAAAGTGCGATCTGTGTTTGCTTGTCGGTAACCATATTTCTTCATCGCATTAGTGAATCTTCCAAACCAGGCCATCTGTGATTATTTGAGTCCATAAAGAGCCTTTCGCAGCCTACACACCTTACCTGTTCTATTCTGCACTTTATACCCAGGTAGATGCTCCATGTATACTTCTTCTTCTAGGTCTCCGTGTAGAAAAGCATTTTTTACATCAAATTGTTTCAATGGCCAATCAAAATGAGCAGCTAAGGACAAACGAACCCTTATAGTGTTCATCTTTGCTATCGGAGCAAATGTTTCTTTGTAAACTACTTCGAAAGTCTGTGCGTACCCCTTATCAACCAACCTTGCCTTATATCTGTCGATGGTTCCATCCGCCTTGTGTTTGATGGTGAACATCCACTTGCACCCTACTGGTTTTTTTCCTTGGCATAGTGACTCCACGCTCCAAGTTCTGTTTTTTGGTAAGGCCTTCATTTCAACCTCCAACGCTTCTGTCCATTGAGGATCCCGCAAAGCTTCTTCCACTTTAGTTGGAATTTTGACTCCATCCAATGTATTTACAAATGCTTGGTACTTGGGAGATAGTTGATGCATAGAAACATACTTTGCAATTGCATATCTCACTTTTCCATCCTAAGAATACCTATCAAGAGGTTTCCCACGATTTTGTCTAGCAAGTAATACATAAGCACTTTCGATGTTAGTCAAATTATGAGCTACATCAGATCGAGGCAAACTTACCTCATGGATATCCTCGGGCACCTGGATGGGTACAACTAGAGAAGGGTTATTTCTTGAAGTGTTTGGGCTGTCTAAATTTTGAGTCGAAGGGTGTAGCTCGCTGCAGTATGGTCCATCACTTGCGCTAGGCTTATATAGCATGCTAGGCTCAGAGAAGCCCTCGGCTCTTAGATTTTCAAGCCACCTACTTGATCATTTAAACTTAGCAAGCCCAGATTGGGTTTACCCTGATCATTTGAACTTATATTGGGCTCACCAATGCTGCTAGGCTCTCGGTGACTTTTGTCCTTGCTGGGTTCACAACAATCACTTAAACCCACTATTGGGTCTTGGTTGATCATAGGTGGCTGGCATATTCCACCACCGCAAATGTCATGTTCACGGTGGCCATCCACCTGCTCAGTTGGATGATCAATCCAGCTATAATCTTTTGTGTTCATCTCCCCCTGAAGATTATAGTAGGTGTGGTCAGTAAGAAAAAACATCTCATGTTCAGAAAATGTAACATCCAGATGTACATATGCTTGGTAGGTGGGTGATAACACCAGTACCCCTTATGCTGGCCATTAAATCCCAGAAAAATACATCGAATTGCACATGGATCCAACTTATTACGCTGATTTTTGTGGAGGTGCACATAGGCCACACAACTAAAGATACACGGTTACAAATGAAGTGAAGATGGTAACGTCACATGGTCGGCAAAGACTTCCATAGGAGTGTGAAAATTATGCACTCGAAAGGGCATTCGGTTCATGAGATAAACATAGTATCTGACGGCATATGCCCAATAGGAATGAGGAGCATGAGCACCAATAAGGAGTTCTCCAGTGGTTTCCAAAATGTGTCTATTTTTGCATTCTGCAACCCCATTTTGTTTGGGGTTTGTGGGCAAGTAGTCTCATGAAGAATGCCGGGCTCTTGAAAATATTGAGAAAGTTTGGTATTGAGATATTCCTCACCATTATCAAACCTGAGCACCTTGAGGGGAAGAGAGTATTTATTTTTAACCATGCAGTAAAATTGGTGAAAATTTTGACCAACATCACTTTTATGTTTCATAGTATAAAGCCATGTCATTCAGATGCAGTCATCAACAAAGATACCAAACCAACGAATCCCATGATTAGTAACTACTAGAGAAGGCCCTCACACATCAGAATGAACTAACTCAAAATGAACTGTTTTTTTGTTGAAACTCAAATTATCAAAAGTAAGATGACTTTTTGCAAGAATGCAATCATTACACTGGAAATCAGAGTCTGAAACGTCATGAAATAAAGACGGAAACAATTTTTTTTCAAATAACCAATAGATGCATGCCCTAATGGACGATGCCATAACCAAACTGTCTTATTCTTGTTTGAGTGACTGCTGCGTACTTGATTTACTCAACTTGCCGATACATCATCCACATAATATAACCCTCTCCTCTTAGTACCATACCCAATTATCGCCCGAGTCTGGATATCCTGAAGTAGGAAAAAGGTAGGAAACATTAGCACAACACAATCTAATTGCTCAGTAACTTGACCAACAGAAAGTAAGTGTTGGATAAAGATGGAACACGTAGTGCGTTGTGAATGGACAAAGATGGAGTAAGGGAAATAGAACCCGCTCCTGTTACAGGAGCAACATCACCGTTGGCAGTAATGACCTATTCTTTAGACGATGAAGTCATGTGATAGAATAATGATGCATCATAAGTCATATGATCCGAAGCTCCAAAGTCAATTATCCAACCAATATCTCTTTTGATGGATGTTATTAAAACAATACCGATTTTACCTGAATCTTTCGAGTTGTTACTCATTGAGATTTAATTGATTAAAGATAGAAGTGGGCCGGTTTCATCTTCTGTGGACGCTTCCTCTAAAGTGGACCTTGCAGCTTAGGCTGTTATGATTGGGTTGGACAAAATAGGACGGTGCTGACTCGTTACAACAGCAGCAATTCCTCGAATCCCTTCAGATTTTTCAGGTTTGGCTTGGAGCCTAGTTTGGCCCCTTTGTACACTGGATGCTGCTCCTGGTCTGGAAGCTGCTACATGGGCTTGACCCGTCCTTTTAGTTCTTCGAGCCTTTAACTCCTTCTTTCTTTCCTAGGACCAATTTAGGTAGCCATGGATTTCGAAAGAGGTCTCCTCAGTATGTCGTGTTCCATTACATTGATTGCAATAGAGCTTATCTTTATTAATATCCTCCTGGGTACGGGACTGTCGAATGCTTCCATTAGACTATGGACGTGAACTGGACGCCTTGGTTGCCATAGCTATAGAAGGTACTGCCATCGTAGTCTTTGTTCCCATCATAGTGGCCTTCCTCTGGGATTCTCTTCGTACCAAATTGAAGCATTCTTTGATTCCATAGATAGGTTTCATCCTTAGAATCTCACTCCGAACTTGGTCAAAACCGCTATCTAATCCAGCGAGAAAGTCGTACACCCTATCTTTTGCAACTTCTTCTTTCCGAGTTTTTAGGTCCGCTCCACACACCATACGGAGATGAGGTCTCTTGTCTAGGTCCTGCCAAATACCCTTTAGTTCGGTGAAATATAGATTGATTGGACAACCGTCTTGTCTCATCCGTGTAGCCTTACACCGAAGTTCATAGTATTGTGACTCATCGAAACGATCATAGAACATCTGGGTGACTCTCCCAGATATCTTTGGTCGTGGGCAAGTCTATAAAGAAGTCAAGTAGGTGTGGTTCCATGGTTTTGAGCAACCACCCGCGCACGATGGCATCTTCAGTTGACCACTTTACATATCCTGGCTCATCTTCATTAACAGCCGGAGCTTTACCCATTAGGTAGCCTTGCTTCCCGAGACCTGAAGCGTGAACCTCCACCATCTTGGACCAAACCTTGAAGTTCGTGTCGCTCAACCGAAACCCGAAAGGAATGGCATTAATACGGGTAGACTCACCCTACACAGTCACGGGTTGCATGGGGATTATGGCGCCACCTTTTTCTTCTGCCATTGCACTGATGGGTTTAACAATTGTAGCTTTGTTGTTTCCAAAAGCTACAGGACTTGATTTCTGGTTTCAAGTTTTGAAGAGCCAAAGTTTCGACGGCTAAGGCATGTATGGTGTTTAGGGTTTTTTTGAGAAAAGTCAGGTCGAAACCTGCTCTGATACCAAGATAAAATTCTAGAGTTTGGTAAATATTGTTCTGATATTATTCTTCTCTCATAGAGGAATACATAAGCTTATACAATCTGGTATAGATAAGGAAACAAGTATCCCAAATACACAAGGATACCAATTACATAATTATATACCTAAAATATTCCTACAATCCTTTTTCTCCTAGGTTGACTTACGCAACAGGTATTACGTTTTATTGGCAATTAACACAGGCCCTGCAATTTTTGTTTACCTTTTTTCTTGGCAATCAAATTGTCACACTATATATTTCTAGCAAAGCTCATGGTGTTTGCTCACACGAATGAATGGAGTTCTCCTTCAAGCCTGTGTCAGTTTCAGGAAGAAACTTTCTCAGTCCGTTCTGCAAACACATTCATCTCACTCCAAGCCCTTCTTCTCTTCTCCCAAATTCACACGAACAACCCAAAAAACCAACAAGCTACAAAACGCTCTCAGAGTTATCGACCTCATCACCCCAAAACCATCCCCCGCCGCGCGCCGCCTCCAAGGCCATCTCCGGCTCATTAAGGACTTTCTGCAGTCAGATTCCGACCACTTTACCTTCGGTTCTGCTTCCTCTGATCCAACAAACCCACGAGTAAAAATCTCAACTTTGTTCGATGAAAGCATTTTGTCACACGCCATAAGCTCATGTGGGTCTTCTAGAAATCTTCATGGCGGGGTTCAGTACCACTGTGCAGCAATGAGAATTGGGTTTATTTCCAATGTTTATATTGGAAGCTCTCTGGTGAGTTTGTACGGTAGATGCGGTGAGCTGCAGAGTGCATATAAGTTGTTCGACGAAATGCCTGTGAGAAATGTGGTGTCTTGGACTGCCATTATTTCCGGGTTTGCGCAAGCGTGGCAGGTTGATGTGTGCTTGCAGCTTTTCAGTGAAATGAGAAACTTTTTGGAACCGAATGATTTTACGTATGCAAGTATTCTGAGTGCTTGTACTGGCAGTGGAGCTCTTGGGCATGGAAGAAGTGCTCATTGTCAAACCATCCGAACGGGCTTCGATTCATACATTCACATTGCTAATGCTCTTATCTCAATGTATTGCAAGTGTGGGGATGTTAAAGATGCGCTTTACATATTCGAAAATTTGGATGGCAGAGATAATGTATCTTGGAACTCCATGATTGCCGGGTATGCGCAGCACGGCCTTGCACTGCAGGCCATCGATCTTTTTGAAGAAATGAAACGGCAACATGTGAAACCTGATGCCATTACTTTATTGGGCGTGCTCTCTTCGTGTCGTCATGCAGGTCTTGTCAAAGAAGGCCGGCTTTACTTCAATTCAATGATCAAAGAGCATGGTATTCATCCAGAACTTGATCATTATTCGTGTGTTGTTGACCTTCTTGGCCGGGCTGGTCTATTAGAAGAGGCTCGAGAATTCATTGAAAAGATGCCTATTTGTGCCAACGCGATTATATGGGGCTCGCTGCTTTCTTCCTGTAGGGTTCATGGGAGTGCGTGGATTGGCATTGAGGCTGCAGAGAGTAGGCTATTACTAGAGCCAGAGTGTGCTTCAACCCACGTGCAATTGGCAAACCTGTATGCTAGTGTGGGATGTTGGGACGGGGCAGCAAGAATGCGAAAGTTGATGAAAGATAAAGCGATTAAGACAAGTCCTGGGTTCAGCTGGATTGAGATTGGTAACGAAGTTCACAAATTTAGAGCAGAAGACTGTTCAAATCCCAAAATGATTGAAATTATTGATCTCTTGGATAGTTTGGCAGACCACATTAAAACTTCAGCCTATGAGCCTGATATGGAAGAGGAAGATTAAGCATGATTTATTTTGCTATCAAAGTGGCTAGCAAATAGCGATCGATGTAAATCTACTGTAAAGATTGATTCGTTCTGCTCCAAGATTCGTTCAGAGGTCCTTCTTTCATAGAGGTTTTGAATATTAAGATCGATGTGAAGCTTCATAATGTCTTTTGTGTAAATAAATAGCGAGCTAATAACTTAATCGTTCTGAATTTGTAGACACCACCCCGAGTTGCTTTGACTGGAGATGCTGTACGTACTTGTAGGTAATCGTATTCTTCCCTATTTTACTCTAAATAGCATTCTGAACTCGAATAGGTTTGATTTCTAGCTCAGGGGAAAGTTTACCTTTAGTTTATTGCTTCGTTTGATTTTATAATTTTACAACTGATTAGAGATTACTTTGGTTTGAGAAATTTTCCCAATGAGCTAATTTGTACCCATGTTTGCACTTAACCTTGGTCAGGACAATTCCAAGAGGCACCATCCATACCTAATGTGTCTGAGACAAGCTAAGATGGGTGCGCAATTTAGTCTTCAAGCTCGGTGTTTCTCTTTATGGGTTAAACAATAGTATTTCTGATGATTCAGATGGTATAATGTGTTATGTTTCTAACCAAAAAAAGAGTATAACGTGTTATTTATTGACTTGGGTGGACATGTGTGGCTCTTTTTCCTTCATTCCGTCGGATGAGGCACGGTATAAATTATGAAATCCTCTCTTACCTTCAACAACAACAATGCATATGAAAAATTGTTTTACTTTAAAAATTGATGGGGACGAGAAGCATTGTTCTCAAAAAGGTTAAAATTACAACACAGAGATTAGATACCGAAATACCGAAATGCTTCAATGGACGCTGCCATACAATACAAAAAGGCATGAACATTATAGAAAGCGCGAGTAATGCGAGTAAATCAATGGCACAGTCCTGGGAGTGCCTATGCAGAATTTTCAGACAACCGGGAGCTCTGTTGAGGTGGCTCCTTGTTGCCGGGGGAAGAAGAGTTATCATTGCCTTGCTTGTTGAAATTGTTATTTTGGATAGAATCTGCACAAGAGTTGTCCTTGCCTTGCCGCTTGTCGAAATTTTCGTTCTTGAGAGACATAGAATCCTTGAACCTTGCCTTGAGTATTGCCAAGCGTAATTCCTTCTCTTGACTGCTGAGGCCGCCGCGTTCAATCTCTCTCAGCGATCGCTCAAGTTCATCGTAAATGTTCACGGGTGCGGATTGGGATGATGCGGCAGCCACACTAGTTCCTAGCCCTAGCCTATCAGAATGATGAATAGCATACAAGGTGAATTCATTGGTACGTAGGTTGATTTGGTTCGGTTTCTATTGGTTTTGGCTTGCTCAAGCGACCGAAGTATTGGTTGTTTGATTTAACGACAGAGAGAGACTGTGAGGATGGCTTTCAGCGTCTGTTTGTTTTGATTTATATACACAGGAGGAGGAATTTGAGAAGCATGAAATCCTTGTAGTATTTTAGTAAAAGGACGAAGAAAATTAAACAAAAGAAATCCTAATAGAAAAAGGACATGCATTCAACAGAAGAAATCCTAACAATCCTCCTAGTATCCCTCACTACAAGAATAGTGAGCATATGCATGGATTCGTCCTTATTAATTTTCATTAGGGGCGAAAATACAAATTTGTCTCTATGAAAAGTTATATACGGAACGAAAACTAAAGTGCCCCTACTAATTTTATTACTTTTAGTGCAGAAAAGAATTGACTCTAAAAATTTTAGCTAGATGAAAATAAAAACATTAATCCAAACCCTAATTGTTTTCTGAAGTTGGCAGATAATTGTGGATTTCTAAGTTAAAAAAATCACACTCCAGTATTTGGCAAAAGGAAGGAAAGTGTGGAATGTTGATGTATGAAATGAGTTGCAGGCCGTGCAGGTATTGAAAATACGTATGTGTCCATTGCGAGCTGTTGATTGAGGGCACGTTTAGTAACGGATTTTGATTACGTTTGACAGTAAAACTTATTATTGCTTCCTAGTTATAGAAGTATTTTCTAAAAATGCACATGGTAGGTGCTTCTTCAAGATACATTTCCAAGTACTTACAAAAGTACTGGAATTCTAATATAAATAAATAAAAATTGAATGTGTTTCTCATAAAAAAAATTACTTTTAGCAAAAGCTTTTGTGAGCATAAGTATTTTTTTACATAAACAATACTAAAGGGAAGAACTTACAAGTAACTAAGACACCGCTACCAACATCACCAACCAATAACACAATGCAACGTAGAAAAATACTTACACATAACACCATATTACTAGCAACAAAAGCTGCATTAGCGGACCTAAAGGTGAATATGCAACCTGTAAGGCCCGTTTGGTATTTTTATTTTCTCCACCAAAAACTAAAAATTAAGCAATAAAAAAGTCATTCCCAGTTCCCACCAAAAGGCCCGGAATTTGGTCTTCCGAGTCTTTGCTATTTGTGGTCCTCACAATTACTAGCTAGCTATCTCGTAATGCTTCCAGTTCTACTTTTCCATGTACATTTCTTTTGGGTAATTTGAACAAGGACAAACTTGAGGCTCAACGAACACGTAAATATTTAGTTTAGTCTTCAATAATTAGAAAACCATTCGAACCATTCAAGCACGTAATGACGTAAATCCTAGTTAAGTTTTCATCATGCAATTAATCACTTTAACGAACTGTTTTGGTAACTTCACTGACTGTCATCTGCAAGTATAGTTATTTACTCGTTTCCTATGAAAGTAAAATCAAAAGGTCAAAAAACCTTAATTTCATATTTGTAATTACAATTAAGAAACAACAACGCGTGGTCCGGTTTTAGGCCGCGAAGCCTTAGCCGGATCCAACATCCAGAATGAGGTCACTTTGTATGTGTGCTTCAAAAATACCAATTTGGTCAGAACCTACCCCAAGCCCAAGAAGATCAAGTACAAGCACAAGACGGTGAAACCTTGCATTCCTCGAGAAGGCAACAGTCCCAATAGAAGCTGAAAGGCTAAGGTACGAAGGCGTTAATGTCAAAATGGCCGCCGAAAATGACTAAGCCGGTCGTCTCGATGAATATGGTTGTATGTGTCAAGCCCTTGACTACGTCATAAGTACCCAGCCGATTCCTAGAATTACTGAAAAAGATTTCTAGTTGGTGGATTCGTGGAACCCATACAGTCGGAGTGGAAGGCCAAGCACCATTAAAATTGGGAGTTGTGTGGCTTGCCCAAACAGTCTTCTTGAAGGACGAATCATGAAGATATGCCTCCATCAATGTTTTAGGTTAGGGTTGGGATGGCGTTTAAGGCATGAATCAGGTTGGAAGTAACCAGTTTGGGATGGTTGAAGTTGTTGATTTCTCAGAAAATAAATGTGGGGAGTTTGTTAAGCAGACAAGATATGCGACAGAAAGAAAGCCTTGTGGTTTTATAGATGAGTATGTAAAGAGCTTTAGGGGGTCTCTGTCTGAGAGAATCGAGGAGTAACTTTAGGGTATGCTTTGTAACTTTGGGGTTTTATTTATAGAATGTAGGAATCAAACAGCTCCGGCCTGTCTTCACGCTGCCTAACGATTTTTTTCAATGATGGGAAAAAATTTTGTTGTTGTTGTATGGTATGATTTCTGAGGTAAGCCTACTAAAGGAAAAGACTTTTTGGTGGCTGCTTTGTCTAGAAAATTGTAGCGCGTGAGCAGCTGAGTATAAGCCTAATGAGTGGCGGAAGAAAGGAAAAGTGCGTAAGTCGAGGCAAAGTTGGTGTAAACTGGGATCGAGGCATTTAATTCAGGATATTGGGTGATTTAAAGAATATTTACTTTTTAAAAACCTTCAGACCAAGTGTCCACGGCCAAGGATTTCAAAAGCGAGAGGACAATGTTTGCGCTTGAAATAGCGGTTTGGGCCAAGACCAGTTGACCCAAGGACCACGATTCCTAGCCCAGTAAATATCCTTCAAGCTAGTGGGTTTTGGTGCTTGAATAACATTAGTTCGACTGTGTTCTCATGGAAATATGACTGTGAATAAAATTAAGAATAAGGGTGGCTCAGTTTAGTCTCACACGAATTGAAATTACCAAGGATTAGAATAAGCCTTGGATAAATATGGATTATCCCAGGGATTAAAATGCCTACGTAATTAGATAAAGATGAATGAATCGGACTAGGCTCAGAATCTTGGTGAGAATCAAAGAGCCCGAGACTGGATCAAGATGAAGTTTAGGTTGAGTGGGGATAAAGGAATATCCAAGCAGATGTCAAGCAGACACAATCCTATTAGGACTCTACCTCGACAGGCTTGTTTATCATGGAAGCCTCGCCTATAACTTGAAGACTTTTTAACTTATCCAAGTCTCGGTCGATGAAGACTTTTTAACTTATACACCGAAATAGGTCACTCCATTAGGTTCCCAGCGAAGTGGAATGTTCTATGATTATTTACTCTCAGGTACATTTTGCAGTTTGGCATTCAAACGGCCAAACCACATTCACCAAAAAAACTTTCATCTCTTTTGAGTACCTGTGTCCCTACAGTCTAATACCAATTCGACACACCTATCTTCTTACCAATATAGTCGAAGTAGCCAAACTTAGTGTAGGAGATTCCTGAACTTCGCACTGATCAAGGCAATGTTGTCTTCAGGTTCTAGAACCCAGTGCCGAGGTGTATTCCTTCCTCGGCCGTAATCACTCGAGTACAAAAGTCAATAGCGCATTCGACACCATCACCACCACATCTATCCTACTCGCCCAACCGATCTCGATTGCAAGTTGGCACCACGTAGGCAGCTTTTTTATGTTTAGGGTCAACAGACATACAATGATTGTGGGTTTAATGATGTTTGATGGAATTGATTAGATTAGCTTTCCAAGTTATGCGGTGAAACAGTGAGGAGATGGTACATGTTTCTTTTTGGTGATACGGAGGAGGAGGACAATGATGAGATGGCAGACCAATGGCAGTCAAATGGGAACATAATGAGGAGGAGATTGCAAGGTGATTTTAGAAGGCGCAAGGACTTTACAAGATTATTCCATTTTTTCATTATGCTTTAATATAGGACTTTATGAGATTTTAATAGCGCCAATGTTCTATTAGTTGTAAGAACACGTGTCGAAAAATTAACAAGGAGACACGGAAGGAGACAACCATTTTAAGATAGCAACCCCGCGATCGAGGGCAAAAACCTACCAAAGCTGCAGACTAATTTGGTCTTCCAATTCCTTGCTAGACATAATAGGAGTTGTGGACTATTTTTGGTCTCCACGCAATCACTGCTGTAGTTCAATCAAGATTATGTTATATGATTAGATATATCGTGTTTCGTATATATGGAGCAAAAAATAATTCTAAAAATTCTAAAGCTCACATGTGGACTTTTCTCTACAACTAAAGAGAATGCTCTTACTAAATTGGCGATGCCCACATTTATTACAGGCGCAACCCTTTTAAAGACCTGAGCTGCTGACTATGATCTCACAAAGCTTCGATGCCCATTGCAAGGAGAAAAGTAAAAGGTATTAAAGATAGGATTAATAACCAAATCCTATCCTTAAAGCTTCACTTATTGAAGACCAGATCAATCAGGCAAGGAATCACAATCAAATCCAATCAGAAATTCCATGAGATAATTCCAAGATATTATTAATTAAATAATTTATTCGGGATAATTCTCTCTTCCATCCAACAGAGGACACCTTGGCCAATTGGACGTCGACACATTATGCGAGATCCCTTTCCCCATGGTCGGCCACATCTCCCTATAAATACCCAATTTTGCCCTAATTTCTAGTAGCTTTTGCTACTCAATTATGCCATAAGCTCTTTCTTTTTTCAGAGAAACTTACGTAGGTGTCGAAGATCCATTGGCCAAAACCCCATTTCCCCACTTCGTGGGCTTATGGCTTTGGTGTATTTGATCAAAGGTGTGTAATTATTTTGCGGGTGCAAATTCGTCAAGACTGAAGACGGCAGATTTTTGCTACATAAATCAGCACTTTCATTAAGAGCCTGGTTTAATTCTCGAAGAAGTTTCCGCAATTCCTTTCAAAACTTCCTCCTCTTTGAATTTTTCTAGGTGTTCCCAATCTCTGAATTTTTAATTCCTTGATTTGTGTGCCCTAAAGGAAAGAAAATATGTTTGAAAATTCTGAAATCAAGACAAATGTAAGCCCTACGTGCCTGAACATGGACTGGAGAACAGAGACCCTGAAGTAGCGCAACATTATCACTCATCGTGATTAAGCACAGCTGCTAGAGGCCCATTGCCACCACAACAAACCAATACAACAGTAGCCCAACCTGCAAGTCTAGACGCTAACCCAGCTAGCAGATCTAGCCTAGGGGGCCCAGGCCCAAGCCACAACGCAGGCCTAGGAGCGGTATGGCTAATGCAGGCTCCAACAACCTAAGAGCAAGCCCAAGCACAACAAGTTCATCAGGCAGCGCCTGGCCCAACATCCAACTAAACGGGTTGGTCAACGTAGAGGCTCATGCCCGCACCAGCGACCGGCACTTCCGACCTGGCTGACTGATTCAATTGAACCAGTCGGTTTGACCCGCAGAACTGGTCATTGAATAGGGGGTGTTCTCGCCCTATGTTTGGGCGATTTGACCCATCTAGGCTCAAGTTTCGAACCTGATGTCCCTTGATCAACGCCCTTAAGCAACAGCCCACCTTGGTGAATCAACTTCTTGAGCACATTAAGATGCATCGCACTCTTGATGAGATGTTCTGAAACAGAACGAGGATGAATGATGATATTTTTTCCAATAACGCCTCGATAAGCAACCACTCAACCAATCATGAGCCGAGCGTTCAGGCAATGTCATCTTTCGCCTCGGCGCGTATAGAAACATTCATTCCCGACTTGGAATACGGACGGTGTGGACTCACAATTGGGTCCACGGTCTGACAAACATATAGGTGAAAACCTTTCTCTAACCAGGGCAAAGGAAATCAGTCGACTAGTTTTTCTCTCACGACCCGGGTGACCAGACTGAAGCTAGATTTTGCGATGCCATCTCCATCGTTTTTTTTTGGCGAATTGAAAACCCCTACCACCTGAAAACAACTCATCTTCGTCCCATGTTCCACTTCCGTACAAAATCGAGCCATTTTGGCTCTTGTTTTGCAAAGAATAAAGTCGGCTGGTTAGTGAGTTTCTCGGCAGTAATTTGCCATTGCTGCAACTTCTAACTTCAACTGCCACTCCCATCTGACTCCCATCAACCCCTGGAACAAGACTCAAGCCGAATTGTCTAAGCTCCAGTAAAGTCAAATCGATGTTTACCCTTCATAGGGTTTTAAGTGGCCCACGGTTATTTCAAGCACTTCCCAGTGGAATTGGACATCGACGAAGGTATAAAACCCACTCCACTGATCATGAGCTTCATTTTGGTGTAATTTGAGCCATTTTGACATTAGGTGAATTTTTTGGCGAAATTAGATCGTCGACCGCTGCATGTGGCTCAAGGACCCACTTAGTTCCTCTAGGCAAAATTCAAGACTTTGATTTCATATTTGACATTCGTTTGATGAAATTCCATTGTTCGAACCTAGTTATATTAAGACTTGCCGCTTAACCTTTGTAGTAAAAAACGGTTCGACTGGTGGATTGGTATGAAATTTTAATATGTTGTTGTGCGTATTATTTAAGCACCTACATATTAGATATTTGATGTATGGATCTTCCAGATTAAAGGAAATCTTAGATTATTGACCTTTGAAGTTGACAAAGATCTGACCATTGGATCATTATGAAATTATAGCATATTGTTGTATGTGATATTTGAGGATCTTAGTAAATTACGGTTGGAAATCTGATATACAGATCTTACGGATTGAATAATTAGGGTTGTTGACTGTGTCGTTGACCATGTTGACTGAGGGTTGACTTTAGTACGAAATATCTGAATCGTTCTTAAATATTGAAATTGACATTACTATATATCCTATAGAGCCTAGTGGGCCTATCTTTGTCAGCGAACCTCCTGAGGGATGTGTGATTTGGTTTGTGTGCGAGTGGCACCTTACCAAAAATTATGTGATTTTTGAACTTCGAGATGATATAA
>JAOTRO020000026.1:4038699-4063045 GCA_028566515.2 Pyracantha coccinea | reverse complement strand
ACTCCCTCGTGTTGCATCCCCCCACCTCTTTTTTATTTTTCATAATTCTTTTTTGCGTATTTTTAGCGGCTTATTTGCGGCGCGCGTCGTTTATATCCGAGTCTCTGCTTGTGCTTGGGAGATGAGAGAAAGGAACGGGAAAGACTGTTGATTCTATATTTTGAATTTCGAGGGATCGTGTTGATTAACATTTTCGAATTTCATGTGATCGTTTGGAGCCAGTGTGATTTGCACATACATCAAGGTTACGGGGTCATGGCCAAAAAAATGGTTATATGCAATTACAAGTCATAGACTATCGGATGCGATCATACAAACTCACATGCACCGGATCTCATTAGAATTTCAAAGTTAAGCGATTTTGGACGAGAGTAGTACTAGGATGGGTGACCTCCTTGGAAGTCCCAGTGTTGCATCCCCCACCTCTTTTTTTTAATTTTCCTAATTTTTTATTTTTCATAATTTTTTTTTCTTCGCATTTTTAGCTGCTTATTTGGGGCTTGCATCGTGGATAACAATGTCTCGCGCTTGGGAAGCATTTCTAGCGGCTTATTTGTAGCGCGCATCATTTATAACCGAGTCTCGTGCTTGGGAGATGAAAGCAAGGAATGGGAAAGACTATTAATTCTATTTTTTGAATTTCGAAGGATAATCTTGATTAATATTTTTAAATTTCGTGCGATCGTTTGGAGCCAGTGTGATTTGCACATGCATAAAGGTTACGGGGTCATGGCCAAAGAAATGATTATATACAATTGCAAGTCATAGACTAATAGATGCAATCATACGGAGAGGATCCCTTTCCGTTTGGGGCATCCTGGGAAGAGCCTAGGTATTTCCCGACAACAGGGCTGTTTCTACGAGGGCCAACAGGACTTTTGCTCTTTACCCTGGAACTAACTGGACTTCTACTTCTTCCCCTGGGGCTGTAATCCGAGCTATCTTTTTCCATGTCCATTCTACCATTTCTGGGGGAAGGACTACGTCTCCCACGGGGACTGTCTTCATCAGGTGTTAGGCTGAGCTTCCTCCCTCCTTTTTGAGGGCAGTGGACTCTTCCTGTAAGCAGGGCTCCTTGGTATGTCATAGCGATCCTCGCTTCGCCCTCTCCTTGCCTGGGACGTTGAACGGCTGCCATAAAAATTGATCCGGTTAATTAATATAAATATATATGAAATACTACTTTGCTTATTCTCTAGAATAAAGAACACAATAAAGCCTATCATGTTGTGATTCGCCGTACTCACTAAAGAAGTCCACATAAATAAAGTAAGATGATGTGTTGGATGTTGGCATATCAACCACATCAAAATCACACTTACATCCAACCACATGCTCTGATATCATAAAATTCCTTAACAGACAAATTATCAGGATCGAGAGCATACTGACCTATACCTGCGGCTTCGGCTATAACTAGGGCTACGGCTTCTTCCAGGGCAAGGAGAACGTGATTCAACTGGCGAACGACTCTGCCCGCGCCTGAAATTTAGGTTGAGCAATGTGAAATAAAGGCTGCTACAGCGATTCATCCCTTGCCTTGTAGGTAGGCAGCACCTCGAGAAAGACCATAAACATAAAAGAGAAAAGGGACGAGGAAGAAAAACAAGACTTGATAACAAGTACAGACCTGAATTCCTTTGGACTACTTTTTGGAAGAAAAACAAGACTTGATAGCACTTATTCTTCCAGTCCCCAGCCTTGCAATCACGAGCCCAGTGGCCATCAATGCCACAATTAAAGCAACGTCCAGATCCAGGAGTAGGACCTCTGCCAAAATACTCCTGCGAACCACGTGGTCCCTACCCCAAGTAACAAAATATAAAAACTGTCAGCCTGATAAAATAAATGAACAAACACACACGAGTACACTAATATGTGACACAATATAAGGAGGCGTAGAGATGGAGGATTTAAATGGAGAGTGCGACAGGAATAACAATAGTGAATTGCCCAGGCATTGTAACACCATGGCATGAAACAAAAGGCATATTAATTTAACTTGCAACAATCCCTGCTATAATGTGTATAGTCTTTTTGCTCGGACAGGAACATTCAGTTTATAGACTTACCCCTTTTTGCGAATTCCACAATGAGACGACTACCATCAAATCCCCGACCATCTAAGCTGTATCTTGCATCATCGGCATCTTGAGGATCACTAAAGTCCTGTTATCAGAAAGTGAGAGCAGAAGCCAAAGAAAGATCCCTCCATATTTGGGTCATATGATCCATAAACGGGGTCTCAAGAAAACAACATTGTAAGCAAAACAATCAGCAAGAAGAGAATAAAAACTTAAAACAAAAGCAAACTCCCGTTTCATGTCCACATCACGTACTCTGCGTAAACGGGTTTCCAGAGACAGTAAGGCTATCATTACTTTAAGAACTTCAAGTGTATGATACTTGGCCAGTCACAGACGAACTAAACACCATACTGAGATTGTTGCCATTTGCATAAAAACACACAATAAGACTACAGAAAGAATCGCCAAGGTCTCCTATACACTCGGCAAAATTTCCACCAATTCCACCAAGGTCACCCTCCCACCACAGACCTCCAAGTAAGGCCACCAAACCCAAGAAACCTTCAACAAGATCATTCAAGTTAAGAAAACACCACACCTTGGGGCGAAAAACTTCGACACACATGATGAAAAGTTACATTAAACCAAGCACAAAAGCAAGCCTGGCAAGGGACCAAAATGTCCCCAACTTTTTTGGTAGAAAAATTTCGACAACTCTTACGAACCGATCATGAATTAATAGGTTAGTTTTAGATTACATTTAATTAATCAGCCACATTCGGATAATCATTGTGTTTTCAAGTAAATTGAATAGAAAGTGATTTTGTCACCCAAAATGCATTCTAAATTAACAGAAGTCATTACGTTTAGTAAATTAACTTTATAGGGCAACGTTAAACAGCAGAACATCTTAACACTTCCAGTTGTACCAATTAATGAAATTTTCAAAACAGAAACATGAAACAGACCTAAATCATTAGTATCCCATAAAATTTGAGTGGGACCCAATAAAATTTTCACACTAAACCAATTCTTCATCTGGAACAATCCAACCATTAACCAGCTCAAAAGAAAAACTGAAGAAAGAAAAGTGGGGTGTAGGGAGCATAAACCTAATCATGCTTTCACCAATAACAATCCCTAATTAAGAGTTAGAACAGGTAATCAACCTAGCACTAAACCCAAAATCCACCTAATCTGTACCTGAATGCATAAATTCAAAAGGAAATTATCGCATACATATGAACGAATCTGATTTCAATCCATCATAAAAACTAAAAATCCAAAATTTACCTTGACTGGTTAAAATCCCCAAATTTCTAGTTAACCCTAAGAACGGGCAGACACAGAGAGAGAAAGATTCTGTCTTTGATGATGTACAAGAGGGAAGCGACAGGTTTGACGACCAGGATACGTTTTGGGTATGTGACCTTAGCATAAATTGGGCTTGATTTAAATGGGCCTCGGCCCATAAAAGTTGGAAGAAACAGGAGTTTTTTATATTTCTTTTGCACACAAGTCACACAACTCCTTGCTAGTTTTGGTTAGTCGTAACACCGAGGGAAGTTGAAAACCTTGCCCACAAGAAAGGCCTTACTTCTCCAGGAAGTACTTCTGCCAGAAGTTAAAAAATAAAAAATAAAAAATAAAAAATAAAATAAAAAAAACTAGAATACCAGAACTTTGATTACCATTTGGTACGTAGTTACACAAATCAGGCTGGAAGGCAAAAGATATTTACTCGGATAATTTACGGATACGAGAGGAAAAAAAAGTTGACCAGTTTTCACAACCAAAAAAGTGTTAATTAAATAAATAAATTAGACCTAGCAAAACATTTTGAACGAAAACCAGCAGCCACTTGTTCTTGCACAGGGGCACAACACCGAATACTTGAACAAAGAATGGCACATAGAGCATCGAGAACTGCAGGCCAAACGAAACAGACAACCACGAGGAGCCAGGAGTTGACCCACATGGCACATTGACAAGAGGCTTCCGTCCTCAGAAAGCGAGAAGCGCTCCGAGAGAGTAGGAACATTTTGATGGCAAACAACACAGAGGGAGCGTTGAAGCTTTCACTTTTCCACCATGAAAATCATCACGGGGTTAGGAGAAAATCTGATACTTTACCCATTTGGCGAGCTGGGAGTATTTGACACGGGAGTGGCCATCCCCACTGACATTAAAACTCAAGAAAAACCATGTGTATGCCAAATGACGAATCTGCCTACGGTTGCCAGCGCAGCATACATCCCAATCCTGTCAAAGTATAATCAAGTTCCAAGCGAAAATTAGTAAGAACATTCTCAGGTGAATTCGCACAAAATGTAGCAACACAATGTAAGAAGTTGGAAGAAAGAAGAAAATCAAACATAAGCTACCAAATAAGGGAATAATAACAAGCGCCGAAAGTATGATTGAACAGAAGAAAACAACTAAATAAATACCTCAGTTCCAGAGAAATGCCCCATTGCAACCTAACATCAGCAAGCTTCAAAGCAGGTGCATCATTCACTCCATCAGTGGGGGTGAAAGAACCGAACTATACTTACCTAGCACATTGTGGACTAAAATACTTTTCCCTAAGAACAAACTGAATTAAAAGAGAAAATTGTTTCACGTCGTGGAAATTTTCTCAGTAAATTCATATATACATATATATAGTCTGTACAAAATGGGGATTAAGCATTGAAGATTAATACCCCTCTAGCCTTTCTATGGCTATGACTACATCCACTCTAACATATAGAGCTTACTGTAATATGGATCATATAGGTCACATCTTCTCGTTGCTTACTTCCAAACTCGTACAATATCCAAACTGCTAATATTAGAAAGGAGCAATGACATCCAAGATATAGTGGCCATCTCATCGACGTCCCCTCTCACCTCCATAGAAGTACTTAGCCACAAGGAAGTAGAACCCATAAAGGTGGAAAATTCCTATCAAGTAATACTATAAAAGCAGACACAAAATTTACCCTAGAAAGTTGCTACTGCCAGAACTGCCCATGCCAAAAGGTATATCACGGACCTGGAACTTCACACAACGTGTCCCGATGTCATCCAGTATCTCAAGACACTCCTGCAAATCTGCATCACAGACTAACATCACCCATTCCTCTTCGTCATCTAAATACCTGAGTTGGAATGTCCCGTTTTGCAACTTCAACCTCTTTGCAACCTCTTCATACAGTTGAAGGCACCCAAGAGAAGGCTCAAACTTGAACCTGATTGTATCCTCTATATAAGTAGCTTTCACAATTATTTTTGACCCATTCTCACCAGTGGTTGTCTCGACTTGTGGGTGCTTTTGCTCCTCAAAGCTCTGAGAGCTTGATGAGTGGCCCTGCATTATTGAACCAAAGCCATTCGATGAATCTGTCAAGCTCAAGGAACTATGCTGGTTATATTCAACAATTCCATCATTTCCATGTACTCCCATATCCATCTCATCAGTAGCAACCAAGAAGCCTGAGCTCTGAGACACAAAGTGGCAGTCAGAGTTCTGAGTGTAACCCCATTTATTAACTTCTTTTGCAAGATAAGAGCCCTTCGTATCAGGTGTTGTCCCACGGTTAGTAGGATAGCATGACCCAAAATCTATTGCAATGGGCTTGGAATCCCCTTGAGGCATGGGAGGGATGCTCTGATTTTTTACCTCATTCTTATGAGAAGCTGGAACACAACTCCCATCCTTTTCCAACTTAACAGTCAAACTCTCACCATTATTGATAGACAATGAAGATACTGAAACAAGATCTTGGGTAACTGGTTCAGAGTTCTCAACATACAGATTCTTCTTGGGAAATAAAATATTTTTGGGCGCATCAACTTCTTGGATGATGGATCCCGTTGCCACAAACCCCCCAGTAGTTGGGTCATACTTCAATCCTCCATCCACCCCCTGAACAGAATCAAGCACAGTCTTTATTTTCTCCAATGAACGGTTCACCTTACTTATTTTACGAGATGGCCAGTTTGAGATACCATGTTGTCTGCATATCCTTTTTAGCGTAGTGGGGCAAACTGCCAAAAGACAATGATATGTTAAATAAAGAAATCCTTTCAATAGATTAGCAAGAATTATACTTAAAAATAAAAACGATAATTTGGATCAAAACTTGATAGTAATGTTTTCTATAAATGGACTGACTAGACTCTAGCATGGAGGAGATATATGATTCTATAAGAAAAATACTGAGGGTAGAAAAATAAGCTCCATCTGCAGCTTATCACAGAAAAGCTTAATAATCAATAGAGAATACGTGAAGTTACTCATTATAATGAGTTAGAGAATATGTGAAGTTACTTATTATAATGAATTTGTAAGATTAAAGCTCATATAGATTCTGAAAAATAAACATCTTCTTTTGATTTAACTAGTAAAGCATCAAATCCAACAATAAGTAGATTCGTCATGCTTGACTCTCACCTCCTATACTCTTTGCAGCATCCTTGAGACTACCAGAGAAGTATTGCTGTAAAACACTCAAGCTCACATTTTTCTCTTTTGTAGTTCGCTTTTTCTCCACCTGCCTTCTTGATCCACTCGGTGCCTATACAAAGAACAATACAAAAAGTTATCCCTCCAACAATATTCCTCAAGTGAAGATCCAACAATGAAACATTATAACAACATAGCTTTCCAAGTAGCAATAATAAGGACCCTTTCAGTGTTTCCATACTTAGAGAAACAAAATCCATGGAGATGTTTAATTTCAACCAGTAATAAGAAACATGAGGATAATGTGATCATAAGGACCCAATGCAGAACATAGAAGATGAGGTGAGTCTCCCACATAAATTCATAACATAATATTTAAGATAGAGACTAAGATGCACCTCCACTAGTCAATACAGAAGTTCATAATGTATCAATAATTTATCCACAATATTGTTCTTTTATAAAAGCAATACCTTTCCAGGAGGATTATCTCTTTTGATTCCCCCATTTTTTGGATTAAAAACATTAAAGGTGACATTCTTCGCTGATTTCATTTCACTATCAGACAGTGTTGTCCAAGAATGTCTCTGTGGGATATTGGGGCTCAACCCCTTCTGAAACCTAGTGTTGGTGCCTTCTAACCCAACTAATTCTGCATCTGAAGCTGTCCTTAAACTTTTACAAATTTTCTGCATGGTACCTGAGAGGTTGTTTAACAGAAGTTGCTGTTCTGTACTCCCCTTCACATTGATGGGGAGAAAAAACTCCAATATATAGTCATCATCACCCGTGTAGGTGCTCCTTAGCCTGATTGCAACAGCGGCATTCAAACCATACTTGCGTGCATGATGAACAAGTGGATATTCACATATATCATACACCTTAACATCATTAATGAAGAAAGGATGATTTGATTGAAGTGCTTTCCCAGCAATTCCCTCCCCTTCCTCAAGATGATGTTCTGCACATGCATGCACAAAGCCTTGCATTCTGCTATCATTTACATAACAAGCTGTTTCCTCAATGCATAGTATACATTTCTCATTTGAATTTGTAATACCCCCTTTGGCACGTACTCCTTTAATTTCATCACCATTACCCTCAGAGTAGCAACAAGGAATCCAGGTCATAGCCAATGGCAATAAATGCGCATGACATACAACTCGTAAGACATCACTTATTTCAGTTAAAACAGCTCTTTGGTTCTCTGAGAGGCACTGCGAGAAAAAGTTCTCTTATAAGTGCAGAAAATTTTAGCAAGGAAAATATTATGACATAAATAAATAACAAAGAAATAAACAACATATTCTGACATGTACCTGGGGAAGAAGTCGGAGAGGTGCATTGGTCCTCAAATTAACGGCCTGCAAATAATTGCCATCAAAATATATTAATTTTTATACTTTAACATTGACAACATTAATTAACACATTAAAACATATAGGATAGTATCATTTGTACAAAAGCTTGGGAAGCACCACACAAAAATTAGTAAATGTAACTTTTAGCTTTAGGGCATTCATTACATCTACCAATTCCACTAACATGAACCTAAAAGCTTAAAAAAGAGAAGAAGAAGAAGGATATGCATCAATCATTTGTATATGGTATGTGTGTGTTTGTTAAACGAGAAGAAAGAAACTGACCTGGAGTGCACCGCAAACTACTTCCATCTCCATATCAAAATTGGGCTTCTCTTTTGTACTGACAAGTTCCAATACAGCGCAGCATGACATTTCCATGTCAAAATCAAAAATTGGTAAAGCAATTGATCCACGAACTTGATGATTAGCTGCATAATCCACCCGTAGGTACTCAGTCTTATTGTAAAAAATAACGTTTGACGTCCACTCTGGAATTTTGGAGACAAATACACGGCCAGGAAGACCCAAAATAGAACTCTGTTTTTCTTCTGTAGAGAACGTAAACATCCTTGAGACTTCTCGATACCCTGCAAGAATATGGTCAAGCAAATAGGGTTGCTCACAAGTGCTTAATAAGTACTGATCACCATGCTTCATGGGAACCCATAATTGCGCTAAAATACCCCCACCGGAAGTCTCTTTAAACATCGACAGTGCCTTAAGCATCTTCTCATTAAGTGACAACCCAGGTGGCCTATAGATCATATAACTTTCCATGTCCAGGGGATTATTGTGTTGAAAAGAACTATTATTTAACTTAATAGCTGAGTCATTAGCCTCATCGGAATCAGTTGACACCCCATATTGGGGGGTCCCCATTTGATCAAACACAATTTTGTCTCCACAACTGAAATTTTCCCCGACGTTGAAAGTTCCAGCACCACTCATAACTGGCAATTGCTCACCATTCGGTTCTACAGAGTTCAAGGCGTAAAAAGGTGCATAGGTCACTGATGGACATGATGGCACCCCTAAAGAGGCTGCAATCTGGTCCGCTGCTGCTGGGCTGCACCATCCAGAATAAGTATCAAAGTTCATAAGCTCAGAAATGTCATTAAACATATCCTCTGGGATCTGGTTCCTTGTTCCACCATCAAAAGATGCCAAACTCTCAACCTGAGCTCTGGCAGACGCCCAATGATTGTTTCCCTTATCTTTAGGTAAAAAGTGATAATCCATATTCAGATTAAAACCCTGTTATAATTTGACCAAATAATTAGCCGTGTATTGCCATAACAATCATCACAATGAGGCGTTTCAAGCTGCAGAAAAAAAAGGCACTAAGCATGGTAAGTATGATAAACACCAAATGGAACCTGCTACGAATTTCAGATCCAGTTATCTAACATTAACGATAAGGATATATTAAACACCATCGCATCTTAACACTATCAGTTTGTGTTTATTAGTGAAATTCTCAAAACACTACCATGCATCTATTCGGACTGAACTCGTTACTCTAGTTAACAAAAAACACATGAACATTATGAGCATAGAATTTTTTGAGTAGAACTCATCTGTTCTGACCAAACTCATTACTTCAGTTAACAAAAAAAAAAAAAAAAATCCATGAACAAATAAGCTCTTATTTGAGCATCCAAAATTCATAGTGGAACTGGAGCCCAATAAAATTTGATCAAAATTTAAAAAAGTTAAATAATGAATATCAATTCTTCATCTGAATAGACCAACAGTAAGCCACATCAATTTCTTTTCTTTCTTTTTTTCAAAAAAAAAAAAAAAAGGAAGAGGAATTGAGGAGCACAAATTCCACCAAATTTCAAAAACAACAACTCTAAAGCTCTAAAATCAAATTAACAAACAAAAACCCAGTATCTATTAATCTCTAGCTCAACATATCAATTCAAACTACACGAAACCAGTTAAAACCCCATAACAAATAAAACAAAAATTCAAAATTTGCAAGCTTAGTAACATACCGGTGAATAATACACGAAGAAGAACCCAAAACAAAACCCTAATTTCTAAAAGCTTGCATTTTTTTGTCAAACGTGCGTACCTTGACTGGTAAGAAAAATCCCCAGCTTCCGGACTCTCACAGAGAGAGAGAGAGAGAGAGAGAGAGAGAGAGAGAGAGAGAAATGATTCTGTCGTTGCGAGTTGCAGGACAAGCCGACTGGGTGTATGTTTTGACGGAGGGTCCGGCCTGAGGAAGATAAAATGAATTGAAAGTTTCGTTGTGACATGATAACGCCAGATATCATTGTTTGTGACGTCAACGGCAGATACCGTTGTTTGTGATACCGCCAAATTTCGCTCTGACATAACCGCCGAATTTAATTTGTTTGTAGTTTTTCAAATAAAAAAAGAGTGCATTTTTGCTCATCATGTGGTGTATGTTCACCATCTTATTTATCATCATTAGATGAGTATAAATTTTGAAATTTGTGCATATCCATTACACGAATCTCAAAATCCATACACATCTAACGGTGATAAATACAATAATGAGCATACACCACAATAAATAGTAGTGAGCAAAAATGCTCCCTAAAATAAAAAAATGAAAAATAAATTTTGTTTTTAACTTCCTGACATCCGTCACTTAGCATTATGGTCTAACAGTATTCATCTTCATTGGTAAGTGAGAGGTCTTAGATTCGACTTTGTTATAAGCGAATTTGAACAACATTGTTGCTAGCCCAGTGTGAGGCTAAGCCCACCATTTTCTCTTTTGATATAGATAATATCATTTGTTCAACCAAAAGAAACAAAAAAACAAAAACAAAACTTCCTGACATCCATATCCCTTACCCCATTTCAGACAAGAAGTCTATCCACTAAACAAATTTTGAAATTTAAACTCATCAAACAGTAATAAATAGGGGTGATGCGTGTTACCATCACTTGAAGGTGGTGAGCAAAAATATTTCCTATTTACACACCTTTTTTTTTTATCTCCCACACATTCTTGTTAACTTTTGTTCATTAATCTTCTTAACTTTATTCGATCCGATGGTCGGAAAACTGAGAGATGTGTGTGAGAGATAAGAAAATGTAGGTAGATAGCACCACTCTTACACAATTCTTTCGCTCGAAATTTTTTACAGATTGTTTGATAATTATTTTGTTTTTAATTTGAGCTTAGATATTTTTTTTATCTGAGTGTGTCATCTTTTATATGTTTGAGATATCAAACCTTATTTCTTGATAATTACATGAGATTCTCTTTCTTAGTCTTTGAGAGGGCTTAGTTGATTTTATGTTTTGCCTTCGCTTTCTTTTCGTTTGTTTCCAAAAATTGTTGAGTATGTGACTCCACTCCAAATTCAAATGTAATCACATGTCTCATAACTAGTTACCTACTCGTTTTCAGGTTGGGTTAAGGGAGATAAAACTTTGTTGTTGATAATCTTTTTGTGAAAAAGCCTGCAATCTGATCTTGTATGGCAACAAAACTAACTGTAAGTTCTTTTTGAGTAACTTTTTCGCTGATGTTGGCAAGTTGGAGAATGAAATACTTGGTTAGACGCATTAAGGAGATTGCTGAAATATTGTCACACCAAATCTGTCGTATAACCTTGTGCCATTAGCCTCCAAAGTGTAAATCATTCGCAAGCAATGTGTTGTATGAATCACAAACTTACATGGCAAACTTGGAATTAGACACTGAAAATCAATAAGCAAATAATGATCAGAGAAGTTTGTACCACCACAGAATTACGTGGCTGTGACTGAAATATTTCACATTTCCTCCTCTCTTTTTTACCTCCTCTTATTTTTACTGCCCAACAACAAGGTAAGGTAAAAGAGAATCCTAAAGAAGAACCCCAAAGCAATGGTGATCCACAAGCAACTCCATTTACTGAGGTCCGTGATCCCTTGCTGCTTCAGTATATCTGCTCCGGTGGTCACGCAGGTGGACGCCGTGATGTTCACGCCCAAAGTTGTGCTCATGCTCTTGAGAAGCTTCAACTTCATCTCCACCGGGAAGGCTCCTAGTGGTGAGTTGTCGAACATCTGGGTGCCCCTCACGAAGCACTTGATTGGATCATCAAACTCGTTTTGCAAAGCACCCTCATATGGGTACTTCACTAGGGACATGTAGTGAAACCAAAGCCAATAGGGTGGGATTTTATCTCTACTTATGAAAAATCCACTAAAGAGCAGGAAGTAGGCTAGAATTGCGACCACAACTGTGTACCCCAACATGACATGTGTCACGACGCCTGATAGGAATGTGACAAATGAGCTTCCGGCCCAGAAGGCCGCGAAAATAGTGAAAAAGAAGAAGAGGAAGCCATGGAACCCGCCAGCGAGCCCCACCGCCCAGAAGGTCGTGGCGGCAAAGGTTAAGGAGAGGAAGGCTAGGGAGGGAATGGAGATTAGGGAATGAGCTAGGACGTATGAGGACCGACGGTAGGCATTGTATGCGGTTTCGCGCATGAAAATGTAGCGGTCTTGGAGGAAGGTGGGGATGGCCTCAGCGCAAGTGTAGAATGTGGTGGACATCGTGAATGCGAAGAACCCTAAGCGCTCTTTGATGCCTTTTGGGGAACTGTCTAGGTGCCAAAACATGGTGGCTAGGATGACGCCCGTGACGAGGACCGCACCTAGGCGAATGCCGAAGAGTTCGGGCATTCTTCGGGAGTTTGTGAGGGAGCGTTTGGAGATGACTGCCATTTCAATCCAAGAAGGGTTGGCAAATGTGGGGACTGTGGAGGAGAGGTTTGAGTCATTTGGTGCTCCGGAGACTAGTTTGCCTCTTGAGATGCTTGCACTAATTGCATCTTTGAGAGAAAGCTTTGGCTTGCAGTTAGAGTTGATCGTCAAGTTGTTTTGGTTTGCTCGTTGTTTTTGTTGGCTCTTGGTGATCTGCCATGATTTGTTGAATTCCACCAAGCTCTTAGTTCCACCTGTTTTGCAACATCCAATCGTAAAATAGTCAGCATCAAATAAAATTTACCTCACAAGGAATGTTGAGTAAATGCAGAGTTGAGCTTAGCCGATATAGCTAGGCCGATGTATCCTCTTTGCAGTCAATTTCGAATCTCCTCCTCATGTAATTTAAGTTATATTCGCTCTAAAAAATGTATCAACTTCAAATATCGATATTAATAAGAATTAAATAAACATGTATAATTAATTTGGTGCAAAAATTTGAAAGACTAATCATCTATGACATACGCTAACTCTGCTGCACTCACTACTAAATTTGATCACAATTTTTTATTTGTCAAATTATACGTTTCTTTTCTTCAAATGTATGCCTACTTTGAATATTACTTGTACCAAATAGATAAAATACGACTGATTGGCACATGCATAATGAATAAATTTGGTAAAAAAAATTAGTCTAATTGAAAAGGTCACCTGGGGTTTCCTCGAGCTCTCGGATGAGGTCGAGAGCGAACTCAGTCCGATTCTCAGTCTCAGGAATCGGATGCCCAAACTCTCCGAAAAACACTGGAAGATTAGCCCGCGAATCACTGTACACAGTCTGGCCATGTGACAAGAAAATCAGCCGGTCCAACAAGCTCAATATTCGGTAACTAGGTTGGTGAATAGACATGACCACAATGCTCCCACTCTGCGCTATCCGCTGCAAAACCTTCACCACCATATAAGCACTCGTCGAATCAAGCCCGGAGGTCGGCTCATCAAGAAACAGAACAATGGGGTCGTGAATTATATCGATTCCAATCGAAACCCGCCTTCTTTCGCCTCCTGAGACGCCTCGATGTCCCTCGTCACCGATCACAGTCTTGGCGGCATTTCGAAGACCGAGTTGGTCGATCAAAGCTTGAACTCGGGCTTTCTTCTTGGACTTTGATAGGATCCGAGGAAGCCGAAATTCGGCTGAGAACATGAGAGTTTCTTCAACCGTAAGCATTGGGAACAAAAGATCATCTTGCATGACATAAGCTGATATGACTTTCAAGAGCCTTGAGTCTAAGGCCTCCCCATTTAATGTGATCGAGCCTTTTAAGCTGTCCTTGGCGATTCTATCCGCTAGAGCATCGATGAGGGTTGATTTTCCCGACCCGCTTGCTCCAAGAACCGCCGTGATCTCGCCTTCTCTGGCCTCGCCGGATATACCATTGAGCAAAACTTTTGTGTTTGTGTTGTTGTCCATGCCCAGTCTAATCTCTGCCGTTTTTCGTTTCCTTTTGAAACAGGAGGGTACTAAGGTCATTTTGCGCCGGACTTTTACGCTGTACGTGAGATTAGTGAATGAGAGGACAAAGGGATAGGAGGAAGGCACGGAGGTGCAACCGTACCCTAACTGAAGAACATGATCATGAGGAGAGTTGTTGGGACTCTCCGCATCTCCGACCCACTGGAGGAGCTCTGCGAGGGTAGGGTTTAGGCCCCGGGGTCTCGGGTTGAAATCTATGAGCTCCATTGTTGGGGTGGGGGGTTTGATAATTAGTACGAGGGCTCTTTCAGAGCAAAGATATATAGAAAGTGAGTGTGATGACGATGGTCATTGTGTTTGGTGAGTTTTAAGTGTCCAACCGTTGCTTGCGTGAATGCTTCTTTAGTTGGTCAGAAGAGAGGGAGAGGAAGTTGTGTCCAGCTTTCTATTTCTCCACACTAGTTACCAAGTCCAAAGGGGTAAAGGATACATGAGTTGGCTCACTATTACGACTATCTCATTGCAATTTAGAGTTTTGGTAGTGAGTACTAACTACCATACCCAAGTGACTTGGGAATTTCTTTTGCTTGTAGGCTTAAAATTCTAAATTTGTATATATATATTCTTGGGTTTTCCTTTTTGAATCATCGTTCAAAATCTTCCAAATTTGAAATATTTTTTGTGAACAAAAGTATCACTAGACTAAGTTACCAACGTCTCACTAGTATTAAACTCGGGTTTTCTTTTTTGAATCTTTATTGGAGGAGAAGGAATTCGAACTTCAAACATTTTTCAACGCTAAGAACAGAAGTACAAATAAATTAACAACTGATTAGTACTACATTCAGGCTTTCAAGTGTTCACTACTAAGTGCTTCATCACATGTATAATATGAACAAACGGAGTGTACATATGACATTTTCTTGGTAAGATTCTCCATGCATACATGCATGCAACAGAAGAAGTGTATATAACACGTGAAAATTTTCAGTAAGTTCAGGGCAGTTACATGTTTATGTGCAAATGTTTACTAAGCAAGCACCATAAGAGCATTTCCAATCTTCGAAGGGAGTTTTATCTATTTTAGTCAAATATTATAAAAAAATTAAAAATAATCATTATCTAAAAAGAGTTTTGAGTTCTGCCAAAAGAACTCTCCCAACCAGGCTGAAAGTTTCTAGTTTACTTTAAGGTTTCACTGTATTGTTAATGTGTAATCTTATTAATTAAGGAAAACTAATGAAAATGGCTTGAAAACTTTAAGTTTTAATCAAAATGTCAAAAATGTGTTGTAAATGAATAGTACTATAAGTAACTTTTTAGAATAAAAATGTCATTTTCTTTAAAAATAAATAGTACCTGAAGTATTTCGTTAAAAATCTCTAATGTCACCGATTTTCCCCTCCACTTCTCGACCAACTAGGTTGGCCATCGAAATCAAGAAAACCCCCCAATTTGTATCCTTTATTACTGCCGACCTCACCAAACTCATTTTATTGGATAATTAGGGTTTCTTTTTCTCATTTCAATTAAAAAGTTGACGTGCCATTGCCTAGGGTCCTAATTGGTTGCAACTTGCAACGATGGTTCAAAATTCCAGTGAATATAGTATTGAGTTTCTATCTATACGTTCCGAATTCGAAATTCTTCCATCCTTTAAATTGTTGTAATAGTATCGAACTCTTCCCCATTTTTCAATAATTGTAAAAATTAAATAATAATAATTTTAAAAAAAGTGACGTGAAAAGAGAAATTATCAAATGTTAATGTCAACTTAGTGCTCACCAATGGTCCACTACTCGCACCACAATTGTCTCCTTCTAACTTATATCGTACCATAATAAATGTAAGATTCATATTACAAAATATCTCAATATAATTAGAAATGAAGTCGTATAATATGTCATATTGAATTTTGTTAATTTTTCGCTTATTCAACATGAATTCTGACTATTAGCTCTATCTTTTATGGGTTTGGTTGTTTTGACATGGAGGAGGGATGACCTGAGCCTCCTAATCTGTATTCTACACGCCTCCATTTCTTCACGAAAACCCCATTCTCCACGTTCTGCTTTGATACCTTTAGCTTAATTTCCTAGCTAATTAATTAGTAGTTTAACCTATTAACCTTTTCTTTGTTAATTATTATTTGGTAATAATCTCTCTCTATACGTATAGCATATGATATCGGCCATGGTTAGGTAAGGATGTTACATCTACTGTGGACTCACTGTATGGTTTGGTCTTTGTAGGCGAGAAAATATCAAATAATAATATGGATGGAAAAAGTAGTTAATATCCATTGGGCTAATGCCATTTGTGTTACATTGTTATGTAAATGGGATTGGGGGTCAACTCTTGGAGCTCAGCACATAAAACCCATGATTTAACATGACACTTTTCTTAAACATTCAATGTTCTGAGTTCGGTTTCTCCTCTCAATATAAAACGAAACAATTTTGTTAGTGCTTCCTTATCTCGTCGAAAAATCTGAGGGTCCATTTTATAATCATTCGATTTTTAAATTTCACATTTGTGCTTAATATATGCGAAAAACATAGGGGAGAAATGAGGAACGAAGGCCAAATGATGCTTTAACACAGTAACAGAAAATAATCATGATCGATCTACTCACAACCCCCTTCAACAATTTAATTCACTAACGCTATCGCTTGTTAAAAAAAAAGGGATTGAAGAAGAGTGAAAAGGATGTGAGAGAGACGTAGAACAAATATACAAAGAAAGGTAGACAAAAAAAAAACTTATATAAGTTGTTTTCACTTTCAATATTATGTTTTCATTCATTCTTCTTTTATTTCTTCCCATGCCTCTCATCATCCTACATTCTCACTCAATTTCCTCAAACAATTTCTCTATATCTCAAGCACAAAAAGTGAAAACTGATCAAACCAGCACTAAATCTCTAAATCTTATGCACGAGTATTGGACTGTTCATGAACCCCACAATGTTATATTCCCATTTTGCACTTTCTCCTTATTTTATTTTCTTTGAATAGTTGGTTTTTCATCTTGGTACGAAACAATGCCTCAAATCTTTAGAGAATAAGAACAAGAGTCGAACTTACAATAGTCATAGAATTAGGTTCCAAAAGAATACATTTATCTTTTTTTGTAACAGC
The DNA here is from genome assembly GCA_028566515.2 of Pyracantha coccinea. NCBI lineage: Eukaryota > Viridiplantae > Streptophyta > Magnoliopsida > Rosales > Rosaceae > Pyracantha > Pyracantha coccinea. The sequence continues at coordinate 4,045,904 of JAOTRO020000026.1, read as the reverse complement.
ATAATCTTTTATTTCTTTCTTGGTACGAATGGTGTAGATTTTATATCAAAAGAATCTATGGTCGTTCCAAAAGCTTGACATATAGCATTCGTCATTTCCAACTGAGAAGGATAAATATAGTCCTGTTCAGAATTATAGCCCTGCAAAAAAATATTTTTAAAAGAAGAGTGTCAAGGCATACTAATATATTATCTCCAATCAAAGAGGATACACATAACCCCCTCAATAATTTATTAATTTTATGTTTATACGTTAAATTCATTGGTTAATTTATTTAAATTACCTTTGTATGTTTTCAAATTTGATCGTCGAATTTGTATCAATTATTGTTATAAAAGGAGCTGGGCCCAAATAAAGGTTTCAGATGGAGGCTACTTTTAGTCGGCCTGATGCCCATTGACCAAATAATGGCCTAATGAGCTCCATAAAACTATAACACAGTCCTCAGTTGAAGATGAATTTCTAGACAAATCAAACCATTTCAGGGTCGGGCAGTCTCACTATTGAACGCAAAACTGGTAATCCAGCTGAGTCAAACTCAAAACCTTGCCCCACAAGAAAGCTAAACAACCAAATGGAAGAAAGCATTTGCGCAAATTCCTCATCACACATCCCTTGTGCCATACTCTTGTTTTCTTACAACTCCAGAGTATGTTAGTTCCCAACGTGTTATTTAAGAGGTTTCGAACGGCATGGGAGATTTATGGTTGAGAAAATCTTCCATTTGGTTTCAGATTACTGAGGAAGCAAGTATCGATACGAAATCCAAGTCGGTCGGTGACCTATATCATCCTCGAAGAGGCAAAAGATAAAGACTTGCATAATTCTACTGTTTGCATTCACTAATAAAAATGGGGGCAAAGTTATCCAGTTTTACAAAAAACCTAGAAAAAGATATTGCTGATCAGTTCTTCAACAGCCAGACCATCCCTGACTAAAACGGGAAGAGAGTCCAATTAAGACCCACGGTTTAAATTTGTTGCCTCAGATGGAAAACCCGTTTTCCGGGTATACAAATATTAAGAGTGCGCACCTCTCGGACGAGAGTTATCAACCTACTGGAAATCTGGAACTCACCTCACTCTGTCTTGGGCCTTGATGGTTTTGTCCTCCTGGATATTTGAGAAGCGCTTGTCCATCTTCCAACAAGCTTGAGGACCTCGTCAATAAGAATCACTGGGAGTGAAACAGCTAAAACCAGAAGCCACTCGTTTAAGCTCAGGGGCACAATGCCAAATACTTGAGCCAAGAATGGCACATACAGGATCAAGAAGTGCAGGCCGAATGAAACAGACATGGCCACCAGAAGCCAGGGGTTGACCCATGGGGGCATGGTCAGCAGGCTTCCGTCCTCAGAAAGGGCATTGAGAGAGTTGAACATTTCGATGGCGACCAACACTGAGAGGGATAGTGTCATAGCTTTCACTTTGCCAGCATGGAAATAATCACAGGGGTTATCAAAGGAGAGGACCTCATTTCCGGCTGTGAAGGGTGAAGCGGTGAAATTTGTCCAAGATGAACACTGTCCCCAGTTAGCAAGTTGGGAGTAAGTCACAAGGGAGTGGCCATCCCCACTGAGGTCAATACCAAGGAAGGAACCATGTGTATACCAAATGATGAATATGCCTACAGTTGCCAGTCCAACATACATCCCAATAACCTGTCCAGACAAAGATTCAGTTGAGAAAATTATCAAGAAAGTTCTCAGGTAAATTCGCGCAAACTGTATCATTAGAATGCAACAAATGGGAAGAAAGTGAAAAATAGGGTACCATATAGCGGAATAATATCCAGGCGCTGATAAGTGAATCATCGCTTCTGCGTGGGGGCTTCTTCATTATGTCCTTGTCTGGAGGATTAAATCCTAGTGCTGTTGCAGGTGGTCCATCAGTAACAAGATTCACCCACAAGAGCTGAACAGGTATGAGGCCTTCAGGAATGCCTAATGCTGCTGTTAAGAAAATGGAGGCAACCTCACCAATGTTGGACGAGATCATGTACCTGAAACAGGGTTTAAGACTTCAAATCTTGAAAGAAAAAACATACATGTTTAAGCATCAAAAAGAGGAAAACTACTTGTGCAAGCTAACAAAATTTCTGGGATTAAATGCTAATATTAGTTTCCAGAATAAATGTTAATATTAGAATGTATGACGATATGCGGTTGCTTCAAAAGGCAATCATTCATAAGTTTTTATATCTCAATATGTATGATACTAAAAAATGCTAACCTGATAAAGGCTTTCATGTTATTGTAGATAGATCTGCCTTCACCAACAGCTGCAACAATTGTGCTAAAATTATCATCAGCCAAAACCATGTCAGAAGCTTCCTTTGCAACCTGCAATGGCAAAGAAATGAAAAGTTTATGATATTGCAACCAGCAATGGCAAAGAAATCAAAAGTGTATGATACGAATGAGTGAGTAACTTAAGCTAAAAAACATAGACATTTACAAAAAGTGATTTACAATATATTCACGCTTCCATATTCTTAAGATTCTTGGGTGGGTAACACAGATCCTGTTTCACGGTACACTCCATTTAAATCTATGAATGAAATCACATAGAACTAAAGAAAATATGCCTCATCTGACCTCACTATAATTTGAAGGTTTAGTTCATGCAAAAACCTTTGTCTATAAACTAACTCTAGGTTTCATACAAAATTACATTCCTCCAATCAAAAGGTATGAAATTTAATTAATGCCAAGATAGGTAACCCAAAAAGTAGGCATGGGAAAAACAAAACAAGAGAACCTAACTAAATAAATACCTCAGTTCCAGAAATGCCCATTGCAATCCCAATATCAGCAAGTTTCAAAGCAGGTGCATCATTCACTCCATCACCAGTCATAGCAACTACCTCACCATCCTCTTTGAGCAACCTCACAATCTCTTGTTTGTGCTTTGGTTCGGCCCTTGAAAACAGAAGGCCACCACCTTGTCTTAGATGGGCTTTCTGATCACGTAGACCCATAAACTCTTTTCCTGTAAGGCTTCTCGAACGTATGTCTTCATCAGCACCAAACACGCCTATTTCATGGCATATTGCTTCTGCTGTGTTCTGGTTATCTCCAGTGATTACCATAACACGAATTCCTGCTGCTCGGCAGTCTTCAATTGCATCAAAAACCTCCTCTCTTGGAGGATCCTTTAAAAAAATTTAAATTCAACAATCACAGTTGGTTCAATAAATGAAGGTACTGTGATGATATATATGACTAAAAAGATGTAGACAACAGCCATGTTACAACTTACCCTCAGTCCAACAAGGCCAACAAAAACAAGGTCGCTCTCAATTGACGAATAATTGGATGGATCAAGTAAAAGTCTATGAGCTGGATGATCTTCATCACCATCATAGGATGAAAACTCACCAAGCTCATCTTTGTATGCAAAACCCAAACAGCGCAGTGCACTAGTTGACATCTCATGAAGAGCTTGCATGATATATTTCCTTGAGCTATCATCCAGAGGTACAACAGTGCCATCAAGCAACTGAACCTTAGTGCTTCTCTCCAGCAAATTCTCTACAGCACCCTGCAATAATGCAGCACCTCATTCAGAAGTCCACAATATTCCTTAGATATTTTTTTATTTAAAGATGGTGGGAGAGAAAGGAAGTATGAAGCGCAATGCAATTGCTCATGCTCGACTTATCATTTAATACCAGAGAGGAAACAAGCAGCATAATACTAGAGAGAGAAAAAATAAGGAATACAACTGAAAAACAGTGAAGTCCCTTCTGCTGTTCATGCTTGTCACTTCTAATTTAAATACAAATATTCAATTTAACAGTAGACTATAGCACAATTGAATATGCAATTTCAGTTTATTGCGAGAAGGCGAATTCAACTACAAAAACCTTCAGTTCCGAACATATGGTTGATAAACATCTGAACAGAAACCCTAGCGCCTTGACAGATACACAGCTTGCAAAGTCTCAAAAGAAGGAGACTTGGTGAAAAAGAAAATCAGTGTAGCATAACTTCCACCTTAACATTCTCATGAGAATAAATATATCTTCTTTTAAATCTCACTCATTCCTTATGAATCATGCACCCTTTACACCTTACTTCACAAATACACTTCAAACTTTCCCAGTTTCATAAAATCAGAGCACGCCACAATTTGGACGTTAGATTAAATACAGTGAATGAACATAACAATTCATGAAGTTGTTGAAACTTAAACTAGAATGCAAACCTTCACTAGCAATGACTTCTTTCCTGAACGGGAATTGACAATTACACCCATGGATTTCCTATCACGATCAAACTCAAGGGTTGCAATTCGGCGTTCCAATTCACTCCACTTCTGGCAACAACCTGACAAAAGATATAAACATAGTATCAGAGTATGTAAACTTGCCGATTCAAAGTTGTAACAAAACAGATAAAGTGGAAGCATTTATATCGGAAGTTTGACCTACCAAGCAAATCCCTTTCATTTGATGATTCCGCACCCTTGGATCCTTCAGGAAGGCCCATCTTCTCAACTAAAACCTAAAGTGACAAAACAAAATATTCAATATGAAGCAGAGTTGTCTAACAAAATGAATTGTCATCACAAGCAAGGAAATAATGTACTCTGAGAATGGTACGTACTAAGAAGGCACTTTGCTATGTGATGTTAATAAGTTTATTAATGAATTGCGCAATATCAAAACACCTAAAAAAGGTCAATAACAAAGGGATAAAATGTATAACCTTTAGAGCTGCCTCGGTAGGCATTCCATGGGCAACATACTTCTGTTCGGCCTGGGAAATGCCGGAATCATTGCAGACAGCAGCTACCTTTGCGATCATTTGAAGATTAGCATCCATACGACCAGTCGGCCACTCATGAATTTTACCATCAAGTGGATTGTATGTAGTTCCATCCACCTTAAACTTCCGTAGTATAGTAGGTCTAGGACCCAAAGCTACAAGTTTTGCCACTGCCATCTGGTTTGTAGTCAGGGTCCCTGTTTTATCCGAACAAATCACAGTTGTACAACCCAGAGTTTCAACACTAGGCAGCTTTCGGACCAAAGCATTCTTCTGAGCCATTTTACGGGTACCAAGCGCCAAGCACGTTGTAATGACTGCAGGCAGACCTTCAGGAATAGCAGCCACAGCCAATGCTACTGCAATCTCAAAGTAATATGTGCACTTCTCAAACGAAAACTTGAAATTTGCCGGCCATCCATTGACATATTCCCAAGTAAGGAAGTACTTGACATTGATGAGCCACACTAATATGCAAATCACTCCAATTATCATTGTAAGCATCTCCCCAAACTCATTAAGCTTCTTCTTAAGTGGTGTATCTTCTTCGCTCTGCGAGGCAACATGGATTTGCATATGCACCTTCCCAATTTCAGTCGACATTCCTGTCTGTGCAACCAAGCATATGCAATGTCCATTGACAATAGTCGTCCCAGCGAAAACCATATTTTTCTTCCCTTGAATATCTGCGTCCTCAGAGACCGGCTTGTTAGTCTTATTCACCGCCTCACTCTCTCCGGTCAATGAACCCTGCTCCACCCTCAAAGTTGAGCTAATCAGTTCCACAACACGCATATCAGCGGGCACCTTATCCCCAACCTTAAGCTCCACAATGTCACCAGGAACAAGCTCCTTCGCCGGCAAATTCGGAACCTTACTCCCATTCCGAATCACAGTCGCCTGCTCCGATTGAATCTCCTTCAGCGCCTCCAAGGCCTTCTCGGCATTGGTCTCCTGCCAAACCCCTACAATCGCGTTCACAATCAAGATCAAGAAGATCACCAGCGGCTCCACAAACGCCGTGATCTCCTTCTCGCCGCCTTCTTCCCCATCGAGCCAAGCCAGAACGAAAGAAATGACCGCCGCCGCAAGCAAGATTCGAACCAGAGTATCATTGAACTGCTCCAGAACCAGACTCCAAATCGACTGCCCCTCGTGCTTCTCCAACTCGTTCGATCCGTACTTCTCCCGCCGCTTCTCGACGTCCTCTGATCCCAACCCTAATTTTCTGTTAACCCCAAAGTGCTTCTCGCACTCCGAAATCTCCTTCGCCCACGCCGGAAACACATCACCGTCCACCGGCCTAGGGTTTCCGTCCTCTTTCCGTTTACCAAAATCCTGCCCTCCCTTCCCCATCTAGATCTACCACAACCACAAATCAACACACAGAGAAACGATAACTTTTCTCAGTGAGATAAAAAAATTTCAATCCTTCCGAATTCAAAAACCCCTTAATCGATTCAAGACTGGAAAAGTCGATTCAATTCCGGAAAGAAATTTCAAAAACAGCGAAAGAACAGGACAAGGAATCGAACTGTTGTAGGGATTTGACTCTTCTAGATAACGGAGTTTTCCAGAAGAGAAGGTCTAGTTTCGCACCTCGGTAAAAATTTCTGTTTGCTTCCCAGGAAATTTTTCTGTTTGTTTCTTAGGAAAATGAAGGAAACAAAGAAAGAAAATTAGATGGGAAGGACAAGAAAATGCTTCAGATCAAAATATTCGGTTCCCGTGCGCCTCCCACTACCACTTATATGCTTTCAGCCTTCCCACTCGCACACGCTCTCTCTCTCCCCCCCTCTCTCGCTAATTATATAACAGATCGATATCGTAATTAATTAGGATCGAGATTAAGGCTAATCACAATTTCGGGGAAGCATCGTATGCTGATTAAAATAATTATATTGAAAACGCAACGCTCGGATGACGTCGTTAGACTGGGGAACAGCTGGCGGGTAGGTGATGTGGCGGGAGGCTATTGGTTGAATGTCGTGGATCCTGACTTGCTATTGGCTAGAGTCCTATTCTCGCGGGGGTGGTGTCCTTTCTCTTCATTCTTTTCGAGGAGAAATTTTTTATTGTCATCCGAATGCTACATCACGTATTTTTATACAAATAATGATAAATTTTACATTTTAATTATTAACTTTTTAATACATATATTATATTATTTTTATAATAACACGTAATGTTGTATCAACCACACTAAAAAATCTCTCATTTTCGTAAGGGGATTTTTAATTATTTCTGTTTGGTAGCTAACCCACAAATTATTAGACTGCAGTTCTTTTGTGTTGAAAACGGAGCCGGGTCAATCTGAAACGTCCAATCAGATGTCATCTTCTGGTTTGACCCTTGATTAAGGAGATCTAGTAATCTTTGCAACACAATTCTTTTGTTTTTGGTGATTTTTTTTTTTTTTTTGTGATTAGAAAAG
>JAOTRO020000026.1:3996598-4008833 GCA_028566515.2 Pyracantha coccinea | reverse complement strand
GAATTTTGAATGAAACGACTTTGCCCTGTCTATCTTCTGAACAAAACTTGAGTAGAAGTAGATATGATTTCCCTGAACGGTCAAGCAATTTCAAATGTTTTGCTTACATACTGAAGAGAGCATCATTATCTTCCGTTGGGTTCGCTAATCTTTTAAATAGTGTCTCATTACTATATATACGAGTTGATTCGACCACTAAATACTAATCACAACAACTAATACGAAATTAGGAACCAAATGGTAGATGTTTTTTTCATTTACATACTCAAGGACCGTTTATCTTTACGCGTTTATTTAAAGGTTTTAACCAGCGTTTCGCTGTCTGTTCGGACTTGTAGGTTCGTGTTTACAAGGTGTTCGGAGTAGAACGGATTTTCGCGTTATGGACGAACGTTTTGCAATCTTGAAAAGAGAAGGGGTCCTTCCGAGGAACTCAGAATCCAGGGGATATTTTGTACATGCTTCAAAGCACGTTTGGCTTTTGTTTCAAAAGGTCGACATGCCTATTTTGTTAATTTGTTACTTCAGTTTTTGAAGCACATACAAATACAATGTTGTTGCCCTAGTTTTTTGGTTTTTCGTTTCCTATAGTTTCCCAGATTGTTAGTTTCAACCTTCTTATCTCTTTAATTGAGCATTTGCTTATATAATATATATACCTCCCTCTCGTGTTGGCTTTTAACGGGACATTGGCTATAGCAGATGTGCTATCGAGTTCGAATCCTTTTTTTTGCAGTTTAGTGTATAAAATATAGATTAAAAGAAAATGTTGTAACAATTTACAAGTGGTTAAATGGTACATATGTCACGTCCTAAATATGGCCCAAACTAAACCCGAGCAGGTCACACTTGACGTTATTTTTAAAGCAAAAAGTGACTACTTTCAAGTCCCCAAAATTGGACATGAACAATTTATTATCATTTCTTACCATAAACCTCAAAATGAACTACGAAGCTTCCAAAATCCATAACAAACAAAGGTACAGAACATAGACGGTTCAAATCGTTAAAGTTCGATGCAGTGTGGATGGACCTCACAACTAATTCTCATTTTTATATAAAAAAATATGAGGATCTCTTCCCTTAAAGATTTCCAACGATAACTTAACTATATAGATGGTGTCTAGTTTGAAGTGATAAAATTTTGCTTTTTTCACCCAAATAGTTTGGCAAACTACAGTATGGCCTCAAAAGAGCTAGATTGTTACATCATAACCCGAGCATAGTGGTAACCTTGAAAGAATTTACTACTAAAAAAAAAATAATTGGAACAAAATCCTGTTTTCACAAAAAAGAAACTAGATCACGTTTCAATTATAAACATTTGCGCGAGTCATCCATTCCTGGTTTCAAAGTAGGCATTAAACTTATGTATCGAACTCTCTATTTATAGGAGTCGGAACACAAGACTTTTAATTTATAAATAAGAAGAATACTATTAAATTGTAGCAGGAATGACATAATAAGATCATATTGTTGATTGAAAATTGATTTTCTTTTAGGGGTGTGATATCCACACACTCTATTTTACTTCTCACACACCTTTTTAATTTTCGACCGTCAGATCGGATGAATTGAAGAATATCAACGGACATAAATTATCAAGGGTGTGAGAAGTAAATTCCACACACCCCAGATAATATTGAGATCAGACACCTAAAAGGGGTCCTATATTCAGCTTTTGCAAGGGGCCATATAAATCTCAGGACCCGAGCCTGTACTCTAAATGGTACCAGGAAGCTCATTTACCCGATGGAACCATTAAGTATGCTACAATTTGATGCAAGTTTCCCGTCCTTTGATTTATGATCTAATAAATTAATGTTGTGCTTGAGATTTTCAGTCTCAATCCAATCCAAGTTTTAAAGATATAAGGTGTTTCTTGTTAGAATTGATATATTATTATCATTTGAAGGCTCAAGTTCCCAACAAATTGTTCCCTTTTTTCTCACGTTCTCAAACTGCCATCTTCTGTATGGCAGAGCATGGTTTTCTCGCTACATGATGCACCATGTTTTTAATTTTCCAGATTATTATACCATAGCTTAAGTAAAAAGAAGCAGCATTTTTAACATCACACAATCATATTGCAAACTAAAATTTTTTATTTTAGCACCTCCCTTCCTCTCTTCTGTGTTTTACTTTCTACTTCTCTTTTCAGATAAAGCGAGAAGAATTGCTCCAATTTGCTCAAAGTGCAATTGCAGGGCTGAAAATAAATGCAGATCTTGCAAGGTGGTCGTTGAGGAACACGGTTTTCCATTTTTATTGTTGCATGTTTGGGCATTGACATAAGCACTAAGAGATATTTGGAATGTAAATGACTGTTTTATTATTCGTCTTTGATGTATTGTGTTGTGCTGGTTTTTTCTTTGATATATAATAGCTCCACTTCATGCCTTGAAATGTTAAGTTTGTTCTCTATATGCTGCAGTAGGCATTGCATATCAAAGTTACAATTACATGTTTGAATGTTGATAGTTAGTACACTTTCTCAATATGTGTAATGTATATGCACTATATATGTGTATATATATGATCTGTGTGTGTGTGTGAGCGAGTGCGTGTGTTCTTTGTGTGCATTTGATTTATGAAACGTCATACCAATTAAGCATGATTATTTTTGTAACTGTCTTTCTATACCATTTCAGTTTGAGCACTCATAGTTTGGTTGTCTTTGGTAGTTGATTTTGTATAGGAAAGAAATAACAGTATTTATTTTTGGTTTGCTTACCCTCTATTGATTTCCTTTAATGAATGTTGATTCACCTAATCGTGTTCTCCACATCTTCTGGTAACTTGTTCTGTGCTCTCAGAATAGATGCTGAAGCCTGCAGTTTAAGGGAAGAACTTGATAAATTGATGGCACACCAGAAGCCTCTTAGTGAAGGTTGTGAAAAATCATCTGAGAAGACAAGAGATGCGACAATAGAGGTAAGCTTGATGTTCTTATTTATGCAGATGCACGACATACGTATGCAAATCCACTCACATTTGCATGGAGTTTCACGCACACATGCAGATACATAGCCCATACATGCACAGACTTCAATTGAGGTGATTTTATGTCCAACTTTTATTTTGACTTTAGGAAGACATCTCTTTTCTTGTTGGCATACTTGTTTTAATATTGTTTTGATTTATCTATGCTTCTGTAATAATATTTTCATATCCGATGTGTTCCCAACTTCCCATTTCTTAACACATCAAAAAGCATAAACGTATGTGTCATCTTGTTATATCTTAGTACTGTAATAATCACTTGACCATTTCTGTTAATCTTTTTTATTAGAGATGTGCACTGCGCTTCGGTTAATTTAGTCCAAGGATTGTGCTCAACTAATTTTAGAAGAAGGATAAAAGAATGTGAATACGGTCTTTTGGGTTCAGATTTAGTGCAGTTGTGCCGAGCATGGTTCAGGCAGCTAACTGGTCATTCATTTTTAGATGCAGTTGTATTTGCGTTGATTTTTATAAGGAGTTTTGGTAGTTAAGTGCAAATGACTGAAAGTTTTGATTTCTTTGCAGAATTTAAAAGACGCACTTGTGGAAATTCAACTATGTTCCAGGTTGGAGGCTCTGTTACTAAAGAAGAAATCATTAAGCAATGGGGACTCACCTGAGATGCATTATGAAAAGGTCAAGGGAATCAATTGTCAAGTAGTCATCTTACAGAAGTTCTAAAATTCTTCTAGATTTCATTTTTTCTTTTGTTACTGAACAAGAAGCTTAACTGTGCTGCTAGAGGGGCACTGCACCTGTTCAGGATATTAGGCCCCATATTCTTAGTCTTGGGTCAACACTTCTCTTATTAGTATTTAACTGCCATGTTCTATGTCTTGCAGGTTGAGAAATTGAAAATATTTTCAGAATCTCTTGCTAACTCCACCTCACAAGCTGAAAAGCGCATTTCAGACCACAGGTTTCAAATATTATCTTAAAATATTTTTTCTTGTGTCTATGGGTGCGAGCGTATTCATGCAGGTTTCCATTCTCTATTTCTCTGTCCCTGTATCACTGCATGTGTGTCAAGAAAATAGATGCTTGAGTTATCACATCCGTTGTGAAGATTTCCATCATGACCAAGTATACCAATAATTTAAAGAGTTACATATATTTATTTCTTTCTTTTCCATTGTGAAGACAGTGTTCACCATGACTGCGTTTGACCGATGATTTGAGTTTAAAGAGTTATCACATCCTGTGTGAAGATATTTTTGTGTGGAATTGTAAAGGGATAGTGCACTTTGTGATCAATTCTTGTTTGGTGCATGTCAGGGCATGCATCTCCAATATGATATTTGATTAATTGCTATTTGACATGGAAAATGTGTAAATTTTGACCATATGCGTTTTCTTAATCTGGTTGGCTTTGATTTTGGTAAAATGTTTTTCTTTGTTTTGTCCTTCAATACTTCAAGCAGGTTTCAGGAAGAAGAAGCACTCAGCTTTCGGGTAGCTAAAGCTAACGAAGTAAGCCAAGTTGAGAAGGTATATTGCCTAAAAGGACTTATTTGCGTCCAACTATGTAACTCTTTTGCACAGATATGTCTTGATTGAATAAGCTACAAATGTTAATTGAGGCTCAATTACTAAGTTAAATTTCTTGAAGCCTCTCTATTATGTTAATTTCTAAAATGAGTTTTAGATGCTCAGCATTTGTGGTATCCAACACAATGGTATGTGCCAATTTAGTTTGATGGTTAAATAAAAACTGCAGAGTTCACACTCAGTTTTCATACCCATGGCTAGTACGTATAGAAACTGTTATGTTAGAAAGGCCTGTTATCATTTAGTCATCTGTAATAATATTTTACAGAATAGATAAATGACATAGTTTTATTGGTGCACTGTTAAATTTTAATTTGGATATAGTGGACTGTTTACTCGGGATAAATTTGTTTGGTTGTGATCATTTTGTTGTTGAGGTACACAAATTTTAGTAAATTTTCAGGAACTGGTGGCGGAGATCGGAAAACTTGAGAGGCAACGAGAAGAACTCCAAAATGAACTGAAAAAGGTTCCTCCTGTGTTTCTTATGTCACTCTTTTTATGTTTTCAAAGAAAATATGCACTTTAGGAGATCACAGTCATTCCCAATTCTGTTTATTTGATTGTTAGTTGTAGGCATTTAGGTAACATGTAATCTGATGGTAAATTGTCCGTGTGAATGGAGCCTATCAAATGTCAAATGTCACTCCTGCCAATTCTATAGTCTACAAAATGAATCCTGTTGAGTGTTTTTTTTTTCATAATCTTTGGCTGGAGAATGCATATACAACTGAACATTATTTTATAGGTGATTATCGCATTGAAGGCCGTTCGTGCACGCCTTCACAATGCAAGGGAAGAAAGAGAACAATTTGATGAAGCAAGCAATCAGATTCTTGTACACATAAAAGCAAAGGTACAATAGGTTTTTGATTACGCCCTGGTTCGCTTTCAGAATGCATACATTATGTATGGTTTTTACTGCTCTAAATTGGATGAAAATTTGATAGCTCGCTACGGAGTATCTTTTTATATTTGTTTTCTTTAATGATAGGAAGATGAGCTATCAAAATCTATTGATTCATGTAAAGCAGAAGTTGATGTTGTAAATACGTGGGTTAGTTTTTTGGAAGATACCTGGGTTCTGCAGTCTTCGTACACTGAGCAAAAAGAGAAGCAGGTCAAGTATGTAGTTCTTATGTACACTGATCACCAAATTAATCTGATCCCAAAATTCCCAACATATTATGTCGGATAAATTTATATTTAAAACTGGAAATGGAACAAGTATTTGATACGATATACTTAATGATGTGTACTTGCATTGTTGTGTTGTATTCGATGATTATGATATTTGGTTCTTTCATGTTTAAGTGGCGAACTGGAGAGATATGGAGACTATTTTGTGAATTTGGTAATCCAACTTCTCTCTACTTACAAGGTAATAATACTTTTCTTCATTGATAGTTGTTTTTAAATACTGCATCGTATTCTCCTGTTATCTATTACATTGTGTTTTTTTCCACTTCATTCTCGTATCACAATTAGGCAAACTTGGGATCATCAATCATTCGCATCACGACTCTCGTGGAGTGCTTGAACTCAAGTAAAGGGTAATTCTCTGTCTCTTTTAGCAGTTTTTACACCGTTAGATCAAGCCTCTGATTATTCATTTACATCAGAGCAAATATACCAGGCATGGATGATGGAAGTTCCAAAGAAAGCAACCCGAGGAAAAATCTTGAAGAGGATTATGTGGACATGGAAGCCAAGGTATGCATAAATCTTCCGCCTCTTCTTTTGCTAATATTATTGTTTGTCTAAATTAGTGCTTTATTATTCTTAAGCAGTATGGAATGGAATTCATTGTTCTGTGTTTTTCGTTAATAAGGAAAATATTTCTCAATCTATGCTTCTTTGGCCATTTTCCAGTTTCTGACCACCTTAAGTGTAGTGGATACCATGAAAAAGCAGTTCTACGTTCAACGCGAAGGCATTTTCAGGTAGTCGAATGTGCTGTCATTTTCCCTTCTGCCATTAGGTGCACTTTTATGCTCGTAACCTTACTCCTCTGATATCGATGGATACACGGTGTTTTCTTGAATCAGGAGAGATGATGAGAAGGTCAAAGAACTCTTTGATGCCATCAAAAATTTAAATGACGAATTTGAATCCATTGACAGACCAATATTGGAAACTGAAGCTTCGCCACGAAGACCAGAGACGCCCTCTAGTGATAGGGCCATTACAAGTCCATCTCCTACCGCTACCTCTCCTTTGACAACCGGGACTCCAAAACTCAAACAGGATGCCAATTCTTCCTTGACTAAGGGAGAGAAGACACTAGACCCAAAGGAAGATATAAAACTAGGGCAGGAACTTGGTAAGACTGCCCCATTGTCCACCGGGACTCCAGAACTCAAACAGGATACCAATTCTTCCTTGACTAAGGGGGAGAAGGCATTGGACCCAAAGGAAGATACAAAACTAGGGCCGGAACTTGGTAAAACTGCCCCATTGACCACCGGGAGTCTAGAACTCAAGCAGGATACCAATTTTTCCTTGACTAAGAGGGAGAAGACACTGGACCCAAAGGAAGATACAAAATTAGGACCGAAACTTGGTAAGACTGCCTCAGTGACCAACGAGACTCCAAAACTCAAACAGTGTACCAATGCTTCCTTGACTAAGGGGGAGAAGACACTGGACCCAAAGGAAGATACAAAACTAGGGCTGGAACTTGGTAAAACTGCCCCATTGACCACTGGGAGTCCAGAACTCAAGCAGGATACCAATTCTTCCTTGACTAAGTGGGAGAAGACACTAGACATAAAGGAAGACACAAAACTAGGGCCGCAACTTGGTAAAACTGCCCCATCGACCACCGGGACTCAAGAACTCAAACAGGATACTAATTCTTCCTTGACTAAGGGGGAGAAGACATTGGACCCAAAGGAAGATACAAAACTAGGTCGGAAATTGGTAAGGCGGCCCCATTGACCTTTGAGACTCCAGAACTCAAACAGGATGAAGTTTCCAATTGTTTCTTCATCAAGGGAGCAAATACACTAGACATGCGGGAAGAGTTGACGAAAACTAGACCCTGATCTTGGGAAGACCAGTCCAATGACCACAGAGACTCCAGAACTTAAAAAGCATGAAGCAAAGGAAGAACTGGCGAAACTACAGCCAGAACTTGGGAAGCTTGTCAAAGAAATCTCAGCGGATGAGATTTACGATATGGTGTTTGATGAACTTGAAAAGGAAGTGAAAAGAAGTAGCTGACCGGCAAGAAATGTAGGCCAAATTCATATGGTGGAATATGCATTACGAGTGCATATTGATCTTATAACATTGCAGGTTTATGACATGTCTTGTTGAAGAAGCAAATAAGTAGGTCTCTTTTGACGCAAGATGTAACGCTATGTATCTACAATCGACACTCCTTATAGGTTGTAAAACAAAAGTTGACAACACTGGAGTTGCTTAGGTCTATTGATGCTGTGTAAATTCTCTGATCCATCTGAAGATGTAGATAATACCTTGAAGAAAGTGAACTATATTCTCTTGTAGTTACTGTAACTGCAAAATTATTCCAATATTGTGCTTTCAACAGTGTGGATGTAGTTTAGAAACTGATTTTCACCTTTTCAAAGACAACAGTTTTGACGGGCAAGTATATGTATTTCACAATAACTGATCATGTGACTGGCATCATTAGTTTCTTTGAAAAATTGAAAATCGTACCATATACCCTTTTGCAAATTACAAGGGAACTGTCTTTCAAAAAAAAAAAAAAAACTACAAGGGAACTTACACCAAGTGGTTGGTTCATTGGCTCGAAGAAGCTAACGTATCACTGCGGTGATACTCGAAGCCAACAACATAAAATCACATTCCTTAAAAACTTTACTACATGAAATGACAGTACATCATTAGTTTGAAATACTACCACATCAAATTCTGAATGTAAGTAAGTCCTCGCTTATTGGAGTTAAACCTACTCTTCAGCACCCAAAGTACGTGATAAGACTTGAGCTTTGGCCTCGACTTGAGAAGGAAAAAATACAACACAACGCATCGAAATTACAAGAGCAAGCTCACCCGTTTTGTCATTACAAGGAGCCGGAGAAGGCTAAAGTAGTTACTATGGAGTTGCAAAGTCTTGCAATCACATTAGCCACAAATGTGATTAATCATGTGCTCAGGAGCAGTAATCAAGCGTCACGTGACCTCTTAATCAAGTGTTAGTGAGATAATATGGTCTGTCTCTGGTGTAGGCACGTGGTGGCTACCATTACTGGCAGGGAGCCTTCACCTTTTCGTACCTTTCAATGGCCAATGCCATGCGGAACCCCGTCAGGGGAAGGTTATGGGGGTTAGATTCGAGTCTCCCATTGCATGTGTCAGGAAAACACAAAACTAAGGGCTGGTTTGGTATTACTGTGCTTTGAAAAAAAATTGTTTTTGTTGTATTGTGAGAATAAGCTTATTTTTGCTGCTTCATGTTTTCAGCTTTTTTTTCACCCAAAATTGTGAAAATAAGCTGTTTTTAAGTGTTTACCATTTATCTTTTTGAGGTCAGCTTTTTTTTATGCCCACTTTTTATAAAAGCATCTCAGTATCAAACCAGTACTAATACATGTGTGATTTAATCAACACAAATTCCTCAAGATGATTTATTGTTTCTAACTTAACCCAAATTCAAAAACTTAAAATCTAGGAGGACCTAAGAGTATCAATCTCACGTTGGAAAAATAAGAAACCTTGTATCTGTGCTCATAAGAAATCCATTTACCTACAACTTTCGTTGCAAGAAAAATGTTACTTATTATTATGTAATAAGCAATTAAACCATTCAAGGCTACAAACCTAAATTCAAGTCTTAGCAGTGACTATACACCGTAAACGGTTATTTGTGACGTAAATAAGATGAAAGATGAAGAAAATTTAGAGAAAAAAAATATATAATTTTCTCAGCTAGATGAGCGTCGTGTTTTGAAAATAACTACTATTATCAACTCAGAAAGTATTGTAATGCTAAAGTATGCCAAAAAAAGAGTATTGTAATGCTAAAAAGTAGAGAGGTCAAGACCAAATAAAGAAGATACGACATTCGTTGGCATCCATGCATAGACATGTTTGAAGAAGTTTTTGTTCATCAATTTTTTCACTTGATTACGTGTTGGTTGATACTTACAAGGATGACGACGAGGTTAAATTAAATCTCCAACATTTTGACTAGGTCAGATAACGACATTCACGTATAAATTATTAATGAAAAACTGGGTTTGTCCAGACAAAAATAAAAAGAAAAAAATTAATGAAAAACTTGTTTTCAAATTCACATATAGGTTTTGCAGAGGTGTTAGTGGTTCTTGCAGAAAAATAACATTATTAATTGGCATATAAACATGAGATGCATTATTTATGAAACAAGTTTGTTTCTGAAAATCCAAACCAAAGCATGTTTCTCAATTAAAAAAAATGAAGAAAAACAATAGTTAGTAAACTAAATCAAATTAATGTTTTAAAAAGTTATTATTTTCCTTAGATCTCATATTCCACATGGTCATTGTCATAGAACATAAACATGTATAAAAAAAGGAAGCACAACTAATATGAGAAAAAGAAAGCACATACTTAAGAGTTAGAGCATCTTGAACAGAATATATAAATATGACTCTTCAAATACACATCTGTTACTAAAAGGGCAATTTTAAAACTACTTTTACGTTTCAACAGATTTTACAGATTTCAACAAAGCAGCAGCAGGAGAGCCTACAAGAGGCTAACAACAGAGGCAGAGCCTGAGCAGGAAACAACAGTGCGGGGCTTACAAATAAGAGGACGCTTCCACCTTGTGAAAGCGTCACCGCAGCACCGAAAAAACAAAAGAGAATTAGTGTGGACAAGGGAGGGCGTCATTGTTTAGGACGAACACCAACGAAGATGGGGGGTCGATCGACCCAAAAAGAATCACTCATCTCAACGAATTATGCAACGCCAAAATGTGCCCTGCTTCATTAGCTGTTCTCGGAACCCAAGACCAACGACAACTCTGAAAAGAATTCCCCAACAATCCGATCCTCTCCAATGTAGGGGAAGCCTCCCAGTTGTCAACAACAGAACTAGAAAGACAAGAAATGACTTCTGAAGAATCCGATTCGAAAATGACCTCCTGAAAATCAAGCTCAGACCCCAACCTGCACCCATGAAACAAGGCAAGGGCTTCCGCAGCGATGGCAGAGGGAGCACAAATAGGGTAACGCGCAGCTGCTACAAATCTTCCTTCAGCAGCACGCACCACCACCCCAGCGAAGCCTCGTTGAGCGACCTTCGACCAGCTAGCATCCACATTTATCTTATAACGAGGATCAGACGGAGCACACCAAGAGGCAACCTGAGGAGCCAAAGCAAAACTTGTCACCCCACACGGCTCCATGCCAGATTTAGCCTTCAAAAAAGAACTAAGGGCAGCTGAAATTTTTAGAAGAACTGAAACCGGGTTCAAAGGAACCTTACTAAACACAAAATCACAACGAGCTTTCCAAATGAACCAACAAGTGAAAGCAATGTAAGATTGGATCCAATTCCTGCTTGAAACCGATCCAAACGTAGGCGAAAACACATCCTTGCACCACCCACCCCACGAAGAAATAGCTTCACCATCCACTTTGTAAGAGCGCACCGCCAAACCAGATAGGGCGAACCCAAGTACAAAGGAGGAAGAGGTGCTCAAGAGATTCATCCTGGCACAAACAGATAGGACACACATGGGAAGGGGCAGATTTGCGGCGAAATAGAGTAGCACGGGTGGGAAGCCCACCATGAACCGAGATCCAAATAAAGTGCCGAATCTTAGGATGCACCCCCGGCTTCCATAAATGTTTCCAAAAAATAGGAGGGAGTTGATTATTTAAAGCAAGGCTAAACCCCCTCTCTTCCAAAGAACCACTTAGGAACCAATTGTACCCCGACTTAACCGAGTAGATACCCTTCTTGTTCGGAGCACACACAAGTCTATCCTTGCGACCTAAAACACCAATGGGAGGAGCCTCAATAGCCCTTTGATCCGCTTCAGAGAGAAAAGCTTGCAAAAAATCAATATCCCAACAACCTGATATTGGGCATATGAGATTTGGCGAGACACTCAGCTGTCCCATAGGCTGCGGGTGTCCCGAAGGAATCGAGGGCAGCCACCTATCACTCCAAACCTTGACATCCTGCCCCCGCCATGATTTGCCAATGGGAACCCTTATGAAGCAAATCTCTAACAGAGAGAAGACTAGCCCATGCCCACGAAGCTCGACCTCCTTTTCTAGCCTCCCAAAAAGAACAGTGAGGGAAATAGCGAGCTTTGATCACACGTGCCCAAAGAGAACTTGGTTCAGTTACCAATCTCCAACATTGCTTCATAAGTAAGCTTTATTGAATTCTTGAAAATTCCGGAAGCCCAAGCCACCCCGAGACTTTGGTAGCCCAAGAATAGACTTTTGAACCCAATGAGTTTTTCGGACCCCATCCTTGCTCCCCCACCAAAAATTCGAAACCAAAGAATCTAGTTCCCGACACACAATGGCCGGAAACTTAAAATTATTCATTGGGTAGGCAGGAATGGCTTGGACCACAGCTTTAATTAGAACTTCTTTCCCCGCTCGAGATAAAGAAATCTGTTTCCACCCTTGGAGCTTCTCCATCACACGCCCCTTTACATAGGCTAAACCTCTTTTTTTTTTAACGT
>JAOTRO020000026.1:3981282-3991313 GCA_028566515.2 Pyracantha coccinea | reverse complement strand
ATCAAATCGCGACGGATCAGCATTTTCCCTTTTGGTAGAATCACTCTAACTTGATTTCTTCGTTAGTACATATATTTTATTCTTCCCTACCTTTGAGTTTTGTGTAACAAATGATTTTAAATTTCAGGGACGAAATTTTTATAAGGGGGGTAGATTATGACGACCCGTCCCTGGATTATTTATGTAATTTATTTTCGACTACGCGAAATGACTTTTATGCCCTTATTGGCAAGAGACGTGGACGTATTTATATCGCCTTTATTTCATTTCTCGCTATTACATTTGAATTATACACATCGTTGCGAGTATACGATAAATTCATGTCAGTGTAAAGCATTACTACGGATAGGATTTGATTTTTGCACGGTAGAAAATCTAAAACCCTATCCCTTTTTGCCCTTTTTAACCCATCATATGCACCTCCCCTCCTTATTTCACTCCCTCACTAATCAACTCCCTCAAATCTCTCACCAATCCCATCCATTCCCTCATCACGGCACCCACTCAGAAAATCAAAAAATATCTCTTTTCATTCTCTCTCCCCTGCTTACCCTATCTTCTCTGCAACCTCTATAAACAACCATCAAACGTTGCAAATCGAACCTAAAAACCATACCATTAAACTTCTATTAAACTCGCAATCACAACCATACCAACCAAACCCAGAATGGCCGAGTCTTCAACGTCGAACTCGGAAGGTCAGAACTCAGTGATTTGAGTTCATAAATTTTCAGGCCGAGTTAAGAAGTTTTGAAGGTCCAGGAAGCCTTCCCACAACTCCCCGAGGCCTCTAGGACATTTTTGAAGAAGCTTGGACGTTGAAACAACCTAGTTTTGAGGAGTTCACTTTTGGCCGGAACTTTCAAGGTGGTTTCCGACCACCTCCATCCACTTTTTGGACTCCAGAATGGTATAACGTGATTCTACTCTTCATGAGCTTCAAATCCATATAAAGTTGGTCGAAAATGGTTGAGAAATGAAGAAGTTATGCAAGTTTGAAAATTTCCCAGGAATCTGGAGAGATTCAAGTTGCAGACGGCGGTGCCGGCGAAGGACGACGTCAGGTAACGCCGTTAACTTCTGTTAGCATTTAACAGAATATTCCGTGGAATATTCCTGACAGCGTCAGGCTAGCTGACGGCACTGGCCTGCGGGTGGGGGCGCGTGAAGGGTCCATAATTTATTCTAAAACTATGGGGATGTTCGTGACAACGAGTAGGTCACGGCGGTATATTTAAACCCTAGG
Organism: Pyracantha coccinea; assembly: GCA_028566515.2. NCBI lineage: Eukaryota > Viridiplantae > Streptophyta > Magnoliopsida > Rosales > Rosaceae > Pyracantha > Pyracantha coccinea. Next base: position 3,990,067 of record JAOTRO020000026.1, on the reverse strand, counting down.
TTTAAGCAAACTATGGGGGTTTTATTTAGGTTTCCGTACATGTGCTTAAATTAATTCTATTTTAGTTATTTCACATATAGGGGAAACGTATCCCGAGGACGTACGGGGCCAAGCTAGGCTCGGGGGTTACGACCCGACGACGTACTTGTGAGTGGACAGTTTGTTTTTCTATCTATACATAGTTATAGTTTCCATAAATGCGTATTTATTTCATTTTTACGCTTATATTGCTTAGTATCATTATTGTGATATGAATTGTGATAAATGCTGTTATATGGTTGGGATATTACTGTCATGACATTCATACATATACGTACATGCTCATCTGCTGCACCCCGGTGTTAGTACTCCTGCCCATGGCCAGGGCTAGCCTTCACGTGTATGTTCACATCTGCATCGTTCGCTCGTCTTGGATCCAAGTTAGGTGCCAGCCTGTTAGGTAGATTGCCTTAGGCAATTCGACTTGTATGTGACCTGTGCCTTCTGCACCAGCTTCACGTGATCGTAGTATTAGAGCACATTTATTACACCCAGCCTATCCAGTAGAATTGCCTTAGGCAGTTCTGACTTGTGTGCTAGCATAGATGGATGAGCACTTAGCTATACTTGATTATCACATGATTATATTACTGTGGCATTTGATATATCATGACTTTGCATAGTTCTTTTATTATTTGGATATAGAATTGCGGTTACATACTTACGTATTATGTTGCTAAAGGAAACTATACTTGTTTTATGGCGAAGGGTTAGTATATTCAAAGATAAAGGTTTTCGTATAAGAATTGTTTTGCTGACCCACTCAACTTTGTTTTTCGCCCCTCCAGGCTTAGTAGTTGTGCGTACGTGTAAATGAGGATTCTGGCAAATCCAGGAGATGGTTATCTTCAGTGATATAACCCTCATCCTATTTACTATAATGTCTTATGCTCTGACATCACGTGTGAAATGGGTGCAATCCCGCTCACCCGTGCACTCTTTTGTTTAGGTACTTTTAGGTTTAAATTTATTCACATCCTTTTTCTTCTACATGACACTTTATGGCTTCGTCACCCTCCAGGTGTCGGCTAGCACAACTCGATTCGGAGTCCAAGTGGACTTTCCGGATCGGGGTGTGTCAAGCAGTATGTAATTAATTAGTATTCTTGACAAGTATATATCTGCTGCTTATCCAAGATATAATTCAATGTCGGATCGAAATCAATATTCATATGAACTAATTTAAACAATAAAAATAACTAACTGAATCATTTACCCAAGATACAAATTAACATCACCAACTCACCTAAATTAAAAACTTACATTGGTGAAATATAAAACCCAAAGGCAAAGTATTCTCTGCAGTTAATTCAAATGGCATTGACAAAAAATTCCCAAAAAATCAATATTCTTACAGCCACTACTATCATATTTTATAAGCACACAAAACTCATCAAACAAAAAGAAGGGTTAAGAAAAATACTCACTAATCTGATTTCTCCAAAGCACCCTACTAGCAGCAAATGGCTCCCCACCGCGTGCTTCATGGCTTGAAGTAGCAACCCTTGAACCCTTTTCAATTCAACAGAAATTACAGCAACAAAAACCGACAAAAAAGCTGTATAAGGCAATTAATAAAAATATAAAAAAAAAAAAAACAAAGAATCACCAAATCCAATTTTCAATCACTTAAAACTAGATCGAGAGAAAGTATACTGTCGAGATAAGACTCACAAGGAAACCCTAGCTTTTCTGGGTAACATTTTCTTCGAATTAAACTGGAAATTTGAAGAAGGTGAGAATCTTGACAGAGAACGAGAGAGAGAAGCGAAAGGAAAAGAAAAACGGAAAAGAAGTGGAAGCAGGAGCTCCAACGATGATCGAATTTTGGTTCCGAATTGAAAAAAAAAATATGTGAGAGAGAGAGAGAATGAGAGACGAATCTAATTCGCTTGGGGAGGCTAGGGTTCCGGGCTTGAGAGAGAGCTTGAGAAATCTATGGAAGCAAATGGAAGAGCTCTCCTTTTCCGCCTTTCTTCCTTTTCCAGATGACTAACACGCGTAGATTCAGTCTCTTTCCCTTACCACCACGCTTCTAGCATGGGCAAAATCGGCAATTTACTGCACGATCTAAAAGAATGCTAAAAATTGTCATGAAAATAAAGGGCAAATCTGTCCGGATGGACATCCCCTTCCTTTTCTGGTCATCCAACGTTCACTTTCAAGTCTATTGGGAACATGTTTCGCCTTTCTCATGGGGCCTTGGCTTTAGGAAGTTTTTGGGAATGTTCTTGGCAGGACCCCCTTCAATTACCTGCATTTAGAGATTTAGGGGAACCCATTAAACCTGTGAAACGTTCCACATTCTCACTTAAGTTGGCAAGCGCAAGCCCAAACAAAGCAAACCTCCTTTTTCATTTCGGCTGATTCAACCGAGATTGAGTTGCCTACAGTAACCCAAAACTGGGTTTTAGTATATATAATTTCATGTGGTAGACTCATTCTTGGTGTGTTTGAGAAAACTACATAACGCAAACTTGGAATTTGGAGAGGTCAGAGCCCTGAGAATCGCACAAGGGATTTCGCAACTTCTAATTTATTTTCTTTTTGGTAAATTTAGTAAGTACTAATTGTTCCTTCCGTCATTCTCCTCATAAATAATCTATTTCTCGATTGACTTGATTTGCCTGACATGAAAAAAAAAGCACAATTAATAAATAAATAAATAAATAAAAAGTTAGAATAAATCTGGTTTTGTTGCATTGTCCGGTATGAACATCTTAATGGAATTGGAAAGTAACCGATGTGATAAGGAGTTATAATAATCCGAAATTTTTCAACGGTATTATTTATACCAACAAAAAAAATGTAAGCTTAATTTCACAATGTACTAGTAATAATGTGATTTAATTTTATCATTGGCGACAATAATCAAACACAGGACCTCTCACCTACAAGTGAAGAGGAATACCCACTAGTACTAAGTGACATAATCTGAAAGTTTTAAATGATAAAAATTTACGTCAACCGTTTTTTTTTTTTTTTTGACAAACGATATTGTCTACATTAAGATGATGAGGAAATGGGCTAGCCTCACGATGTGTTAGCAATAATGTGATTCAAATTGGCCTGTGTCAATAATCGAATCTAAGTTCTCTTACTTACAAATGAAGAAAAATATTACTAGATCGTAATACTAAATGACAAAGACAATACTATTTTTAATTTAGAAATCTAATGATTAAATACTCTAGTGATGTCCTCTTTTGACATGACCACCTGCCAGATGAGATAGGACATGAAAAAGGCTTCTCTTTTATCTTTGTTTACCGCTTTTTAAGAGAAAATAAGGGGAAATGGTTGGTACCTATTGTGTTTTCACAAAGGCGTTTTATTTATTTATTTTTACTATAGTGATTTCTGCAATCCTATTTTTTCCCTAGGCACTCCATTATTCTGTTAGGAACTTTCTTGGATACTTTGGGTATTTTAGATCTCTGTTATAATTTTTTTATTGAATATTAATAGATAGAGACGCTGAGGCCAGGACGCAGAGGGGAAGGATAGTAAAATTCATTAAAAGACAACATCCATCTCGATCGTTTATTCTTCATCTAATAGCTGTTTTGAAAGCAGAACAGATTAAACAAAGCAAACAAAAAATCAACGAAAGTCATACGTCGCAAAATTAAACAAAAAAAAATCTCTCTCAGAGCATCCTTCCTTCACTCTTTTGTAACCCTTCATTTATCCGATGTATACCTCAATTATCTCTAACCAAAAACAAAAAGCAAAGTGTATATAGTAGGCGATGAGGGTAATGGCAAAGCATGCGATGACCACAAACATGCAGTGAGGGGTTGTTTTTTGTCATTAGTCTTCTTCAATTCATTCGATTGACGGCCGGAATTGAGAGGGGTGTGTGAGAAGTAAAAATGGGCGTGTGAATAGCACTACCTAGTTGAAAAAGGTTAGAATGAATAAAACTTTCTTACAAGGATGCTAGAGGGGAAATAGTGAGTGCGTGTTCTGTAACTGAAAACATTGCATATTGTGATGTTTTCTTTTGTAGTAAAGGGAGACTCGGTACAAAGTTGTCACAACTGCAGTTATACACCAGTGTACATCGGCCCATGTATCACTGGCAGAGAAGTTATATACATAGTTGACATGGTGTGAGAGAGGCTATTCACTCCACATCCCAGTCATTTCAACACCAAGTTCTGCTCTAATTAAACACTGAGTTAGAATGGAGCTTCCCTAGCCATGATAACAATCTTTATCCCATCCAATTCATGCGTCAATCTTGGCAATGAAAATCTAGCAAGTGAATGAGACACCACATTGCATGTTCTTGGTACATCCAATTCAAAAACTACATGACAGAACTCAAAAAAGTTACTACCCCATCTCATTTGGAAAACTACTCTAATGAATTCGGCCATTGTATGTTATTGTATGTTTGAGAATACTTTAGATTATGTTACATCGATTTATACATAAGGCCTCAAAAATCATGTTAGGAGCCAGGCAGTTTATATGTAAGATATCTTCATCTCAAATTGCATAAACCTTCATACTTTTAAACTCGGTGTTCAGAAGCTCCGAATCCGAAATCACTGAGAAAGAGCAAGAGTGTGAGTTTGAGTTCGAGTGTGAGTGTGAGTGTACGTGGATGCTCAGCGATGATCTCCGAATGCGGCAACGATGTTTAGATGCTTCAACGCGCTGCACAACCATCCAATAACACATTGTTCCTAATGTCATTCCCATGATCACTGTCCCTATAGCTGTCACTCCAACAGCCAGCCATTTTTCTTCTTTTCCAACAATTACATATGATAGTGCAAGAAATGCAACTGAAACCATCACACAAGCCATCCACATTAGCTTGTTTATGACTGTCATTAGCCTCTCTTTTGCCTCCCTCTCTACGACAACAATAGAAGTTTGAACCACCACAACAGCCAACGATATGAAGAGAGCAAATGAGTCAAAGATGAAGAAGACTACGAACTCGGTTTTGGGGGCAATGTTTGCTTCTCCGGGAGAAAATCCATCAGGAAGAGGTTTTTTAGGGTCAGGGTATTGGCCCGGGACACTGAAGATTGCTGCAAAGGCAACAGTGGCAGTGAGTACAGCCACAACTGTGGTGGAGTTTATTGCGTTGTTAAGCCCTTCCGAATGCATTTTGCCGAGGCGCTTTACCATTCCATGCACTTTCTTTCTTGTTTGTCTCGTTTGCTTAAGCTGATCATGCACCTCATGTTTTATTTCACTTACAGTTTTTTTGAGTTCTTGATTTGGATTCAAAGTCGGCAGCTTCATGGATTTGGCACTTTGAATCCCATGCTCTGCTAGAATGGTGGCAATCTTTGAGTGCCCAGAATTCTCAGCAGTGTCAAAAACAGATTCTCCAGATCTGTTAATGATGGTTTTCGCCACTCCCTTATAACTTAACAGCATTCGAACAATCTGTAAAAGTCCAATCTCAGGGGCTTAAATATATGATTGATTCAAATAATCATTTTAAGATCACGTTCCAAAGCCTAATTGAATAACATATTCATGATAATTCAACTTTAAGTGATGATCGAAAACTCAGTAACAGGCATAATCCATTTGATCTCTTAAAGAAGTTCAATTTTCATTTGCATATTATAAATCAAATTAACAACTTTCATTACCTGAGCTCGACCCTTCCCGGCTGCCACATGCAAGGCAGTGTTTCCTTTGTTATCTACCTCGTTTATCAACGAAGAATTTGCCTTTGCTAGCTCATCCACCAATTCGACATTCTGTCCCTTGACTGCCATATGGAGAGCTGTCTGGCCCTTACGATCTTTTCTTATTGCAGTTCTGGTATCTTTGCTCAAGAGGGCCTGGACCACCTCCAAATGCCCCTTCCTTGCTGCAGAATGCAAGGCAGTTTTCCCATTGCTTCTTGCTATGGACATCAAGCTGCAACCTGTCTCCAAAAGAAAACTTACTATTTCAGTGTGTCCCTGTGCTGCAGCGATGTGCAATGCCGTGGTGTTTGCGCGATCAACGGTCATTGAAAGTTCTGGAATCGTCTCCATGAGGATCTTCAGTACCTCTGAAACATTAAAAGAACAATTTAAGATGATCCGCTCGATAAATTATACGTTATGGATTTGAATCATGGTTTACAAAACCTTCCTAGTCTCCTACAAAATTCACAAATCAAATGAGGTACGAACTGTATAAGCAAGAAACCAGATTTTCTTTTGTGATTCCAGCATGCAGTCTAAGCTTATGCACAGCAATTCACAAGGAACAAGTACAGACTAGAGTTAACAAAAATTCGAAACATGGATAGAGACTTACCTAAGTGCCCTTGCTTGGAAGCAATGTGAAATGCATCACAGCCGTTCCCAGCTTTGATACTAGCTGCACCAACATCATAGTGCTTCATCATTTCCTTAACCAAACCAACATACCCACAACCAGCCGCCAGATACAAGGCGGTTTCACCCGCATGATTCTGTTTCGACAACAGTTCATTCAACTCCTCCTCCCCACAATTAGACACGATTTCTACAACCAGTCCCAAATCTCCTGCTCTAGCTGCCAAATGCAAGGGACCGTCTTCGCGCTTTCCTGTCAACTGCTTAGTCATCTCCTTCCCAGCAAAGCTTTGCTGCCTCACCGGAGCTTCCCTTGTAAATTCCTTTCTGTATGTCTAACATTTGAAGCTTTCTTTCCCTTTTCACCATGGAAGACAAGGCAACCTAGAAGATCAAATTTCCATGAGTTTGCACGTGGGAAATCTGTAAATTTGGTTCCTTGATAACCACTACACACACCCTGACATCTTCCTCCTGCACCCAAAATAATTCAAATAAATTAAACCCCAATTCTTAAACACAATCTCCCTCCCTTCCTCTCTCTCCCCCTCTCTCTAACTTTCTATGCACATTTCTTTGCATGATCCAAACATCATTACAAGAGCGCAAAAAACGAGAACGAAAGTTAAAATGAAGCAAAGTTGAAACTGTATTTGCAGTGGGAAATCAAATATATATAATGCCTGATTACATATCTATCTAGCCATCCAATAAAAGTAAAAAACTACAGTTAGGCACTAAGTATATACCAAAAAGGTCACTCATTTAATACTAAATTAAATTTTAACAAATTGAACTTTATGAAACAAAAGCATGGACTTACTAGTTTTGTGCAGTTTGGGGATTGTTAGAACTCAGAGCAGAACTTCTTACTACTTTGAAGGACCCAGAAAGTATGAAAGTTTCAAGTGCGAATACGAAGAGCCCAACAATTGGAGGGTTGAGCGAGTGGAGCTCCAGTTAAATCCAACTCTTTATAAAAAGGTGACGTTGACAGATTCACTAGAGGAAGAAATTCTTTTTGTGATCGGAATACGGCGCGGTATACTAAATATTATAATACAAATGATTGAAAATTTTCATTTTCAAGTATTCAACCACTTGTATTATGATACATGATGTATCAGATTCTCAACAGACTGAAAATCTCTTTGCCAGGTGATGGAAGAAGAAGAAGAAGAAAGAGGGGTTTTTGTGTGTAGCCAAAGGAGAAGCCGGCTTCATTGCAAAGCAGGTGGCCTTCATTTTTAACCCTCTCATTTCCACTTAGATTTTTACTGGTTTTGGAAAGTGACCAATCGTGTTTTTGGTATCAAGGTATGGAAATTTGACCATCCATGACCTCCAAGTCTATGGCTAGAGTAACTCTGATGCGCAACGTTTCATATTTTTTTTCTTTTCTAATTATGAGTTAGTGAAGAAGTCGAGGTTTAATTATAAAATCAATTGGCATTATGAAGTAGTTTTACATCTTCAATGCAAAGACTCAAATTTTAAACCTATATTCTTATGTTTGGGTCTCGAAAGATGGTGGATTTACATATTCTCGTTTTCTTCTCCAATGCAAAGACTCGACTCTTAAAACTCAAAATGAGTCTTAACATTTGAGTTTTTACATTGGAGGAGAAAACATTAGACTCAAAACTTTGTATTTGAGTTTTTAACAATTTATGTGCAGTGAAGATGGTTGGACTCAAAACTCAAATCTCATTTTTCTTGGTTGAATAACATTTTTTCCTATTTGGCATGGGCTCCATCTTAGACTCAAATCTCATATTGAAATTCAAATTTCAGTTGTAGTTAAATATGAGTTTTAAGTTTTATGTGCATTTGAGATATTTTGCCTTGTATTTAAATTCAAGTATAAGATTTGAGTAATTGCATGAAAAACGCTTTTATAAGCCATGCAAGGCCAACATAGATATTTTTGACTTTTGGGATTTTAGCTTTCTGGGAACACGTTGAAGCCAAAACCAACTTTAGAAATTTTAGCCTTTATTCTTTAAACCTTTTTTTTTTTTTTTACTAGCTAATAGCTATACCACACAAAGAAAGTCATGCTTTGCTTTTGAGATGAAGTGATATGATACCCTCACATCCTTTTGATCCATCAGGCTTCCCCATCAAAACAAACTTGCTCCATTAGTCTCTGCTGAATGGTGCTTTTGATAGCTGTTTAATTTGCTTCTACGTAACAGAAACCATTTTCCTTCTCAACGTTTCGTAGATGTTCCGAGTTAAATACTTTATGGGGAAGTATATGTTCTGTTGAGTTTCTCGTGGAAATGACGTTAATTTCCTGATAAAATTTGAGACGATGCCATGTGAATCGCTAGAAACATGTAAACTGTAGAAGTGCTTTGCCGTATGTATATTTGCTTATAAGCATTTTCGCTTGCAACGCTTTTGTTTACAAGCACAACAAAAAATTGTTGAAG
>JAOTRO020000026.1:3939743-3954574 GCA_028566515.2 Pyracantha coccinea | reverse complement strand
GTTTGAAGTGTTTTTCTAAATATAATTTTATCAACGTCTTACGTGTGAAAACAAATAAGTTTTTATATAAAGTGAGGACACATTTTTTGGCTTCACCCTGGGCCTCAAAAATCTCTGGACCGGCCCTGCCTTACGGTCTATAGGAGCTGGTCATCAACTTGAAATAGATTCAAATACCTAACCCTCCGTTCTGATAGACACTGTCACTGTGACAGTATCTCAAGTCTATTCTGTCAGGCCAATCTATTTGCGCTCCCCTTCTAAAATATTTATCAGCACAATATATGAGCTCCACAACCTACAAAACAATGGAGGACTATGTGCATTATGAATCTTACTCGGCTTTAACCAACACATGTTGTGGTAGTGGCCCCAAAACCCTCTCCATCATGGTAAGATGCTCAAAGTTTTCATGTGTTTGAAAAAGGGCCTGACCCTGTTAAAAGAAAATATAGGAGGAAAAACAAGTGTAAACAAAAAAAGCTAGGACACTCCCTAGGCAATAAAAATACTTTCTTTGAAATTTAAATAAAACCGACTCAACTATAGATGATGGTTCCATATGAACTCAATGGTACTTACGGAGCAAAGTTCAACAAGTATGCAGCCCACACTCCATATATGACATGGATAATTCCATCCAAGACCTGCACGTAACATCAGATGACTGTCATCTAAAAAAGCAAAAATATGAAATCAAAGATCTTGCTTGAGTACCATAGAACTGTATTTACCCAAAATGACCTCCCGTGCACGATAATGGCGTGTTGACACCACATCTCTATGATCCTGATGTTCAAATCTTGTACTCCCAAAATCAATGACCTTAATGGCACTTGACTTGGGCAGATTCTTGAAATCGGAACCTATTTAGCCGTATTGAGATGATTTTGAAAAAAGTAGGTATAAAAAAAACTGTTTTTTTTTTTCAAAAGCAGTTTTACAAAAAAGTTTATCAAACACTCTACTGTTTTATTTCACAGATGCTTATTCTCACAACACATCAGAAACAACTTTTTTTTCAAAGCATAATAATACCAAACCAACCCTTAGTCGAACGCAATAAAAACTTGATTGAAATTAAGGAAAACAATAAAAAATTGAAGGGCTCAGACGAAGGTCTTGAGCCGAATAGGCATGCAAGTTGGGCAAAAACAGTTAATTTTTCAATATGCTCACCCCCATTGAATTGCGCAGATACTTGTTGTACGAGGTTTCAACATCCGTAGGTACCTCGCACAAAATGTGAGGGATTCTTGTACACTGACAGCACTCCGTTATGGATCATTTGGGTTGTGCCTTGTTGCGGACAAACCGCTTGTAACCGCCCAGCAACCTAACAAATTATTAAATAGTATGAAAATTTTTAATTTAAAGGGCTTGATAAATAATATTAACAAATTAATGTATTGACAAGATTACCTCTCAATTGGATACATTCAGGGATTATGCACGGGTCAGTAAAGTTCACTTCATTTGGCAAATGTATCATTACATGAATCATACTCGTGAAAAATGCTCGTGGATATATTTTCTCTAGCCGTCATAAGATGTACACAATATCTTCTTCCATATCATCTACATCGGATGCGTAAAGTTTTACAATATAGTTCCTGGAAGAACCTAAACAAATATATTATCATCTTAACAATCTCGATGTCTAAGTACGGCTGAGTACCAATCAGAAGTAGCCGTTAGAGTAAGACATGACAATCATGACTCTTCAAACTAGACAGTGTCCAAGTGTCTATTTTAACATGTCTAGCTATATTGCTATAGCGTACCTGTCTGGAAATTACAAACCTTGTAGCCACCTTAAGAACTCTTTCTTGTCAACCGGCTTGAAAGTAAAATTGGCATTCTTTTTCTTATATTTACCATTTTCCAATGTAGGCTACAAGTTAGGCCTTATTCCCTTTGCTTGCATGCCAATATGAGTCTTCATGGTGTCTTTTGATTTTCCCTCGATAGGCAGAGCCGTTTCCACCACATTGTTGCATATGTTCTTCTCAATATGCATGGATCAACAATTTGTCAGATTTTGAATTTTGACCAGTATTTTCAAGTCAAATAATATACTTTTTTTTTGGTCTAATTAAGTTGTTCCACTGGTTTCGAGCCTTCCTCAAAATGGAGTGTATTCAACTTGGCCAACATCTCATCTCTGGATAATTCTCTTGGTCTAGTTCGATACTTTGTTGTGCCATCAAATGTTTTAGCCTTATCATGCCAGTTGTGATTCTAGGGGAGCCATCTTCGGTAACCCAAGTAGCATTTCCAACTGCCAAAAGGACGACGTGTCCTCACCGCATGTTGGGCATGCCATATACCTTTTTGTGCTTAAGCCCAACAGCATACCATAACCTGAGAAATCATTAATTGTCCACATAATTGCGATTCTCAGAGTGAACATCCAGGTCAATCTATTATGCGTTCATACACCATTTGTCCATAATTCTATTAACTTATTAATCTAACAGCCGAAAATAAACATCAATGGAATGGCCTGGTGATCTTGGCCAGCGTATTAAATGACTCATGAGCGAAAATTCTTTCTTCATGAACCTCTAGGGGGAAAGTTATAAGGAAATGACCATTGACCAAGTGTTGTACTCACTGAAAAAAATCCCAAACGGATTGAAAGAATGGTTAATGTTTTATAATAAACAGTGACTTGTAGTTGAAGAAAGCAAATCTACACAATTTAAATGTGGTAAAGCCACGTCTCAATTGAAAGGTTTTGAAATGTCACAAGTTCGAGTTGTGAAAATAGCCTCTTTGCAAATCAATGGTAAGGTTGCATACGATAGACGTTCCCTCCAATCAACTCTCATAAAGTGGGAAGCCTTGTTGACTTGGGATCACCTCTTTAAAGTCGCGTCTAAATTGATATTATGTCATCTTACAGACTAAACAGTTGGAGCTCCTTTATTCTAAATAAATGCATGAAATGGTTATTGTACAAGCATTATTTGCTTAATTATAATATTACATATCCAAATGCCACATTTTTTCCTTTTTTAGGAAAAATTAATATTCGGTCCCTAGTTTCTAATGTTCATTGACTAAGATTTTAGCAACTTTTAGATTTTGATCAAAGTCCATAACATTAATATATTAATGAATTACATGTAAGTTACATAATTTTTATAATAAAAAAATAGTAATTGATTTAGAGTTCTAATAATCACACACTTATTAAACTCCTAATTAATTTTTAATTCAAACATTTCCAAAAAAATAAAATTAGAATAAGTTTGTACCCATTAAAATTTTAATAAAAATTTGATATGTACCCATTCTTCAATATACCAATTTGTTATATGAAAAATGTACCATTTTTTAATATAAAATGTACCCATAGATTGATTTGAGAATGTATCCATGTCAAGTTTAATAGATGAAATTTAATAATGTTATTAAGCTTAAAATCTTCTCTTTTTTTTGTGTTTTTGAAAAATGTACCCATGTTTTGGTACAATAATTATTTGGTTAGTTTTGATGAACGTACCCATGTGTGTGTGTGTGTGTATATATTGGTGAGTATAATTTATCTTTAATATTTTTAATCCCATAAATTATGGGTTTTATTTAAAATCTCATTAATATAAATAACTACAAATTTCATTTTTAATTAAAAAATATAATAACCTACATAGAAATACAATATTACATTAATGTCAAGGACTTCGATAAAAAACGAAAAACCACAAAGGTTTCAGTCAAAGAACATTGGTAGTTAGGTATCGCATTCAAAGTGTCCTTTTTTTATTATAAAAGCAATACGTTGCAAATGAATCTCACATTGATTAGAGAATGAACCTCGCATGTGCTTATAAATAGTTAGACTATTTCCTATATCGCCAATTGGTTTTATGACGGATCATCAACTTCTTCCCAATACATACTATACTATGGATTTGTTTGCAATGATAATTGATATGCTGGGCTATCTGGAATAAAAGGAATGCAGCGGTTTTCGAAGGAAAATCTTTCCTCGACTGCTGGAGTTCTTAGTTCTAAAATGTCACTGCTACGTGAGTTCCAAGAAGTTGGCCAATCAAGGGATGGATGTTCTGTTGTGGCTGAACATGTGCCGATGATGATTCGTACAAGTTGTGGTAAATTTGATTAATAGTGATGATGATGAAGCTTGTTTGTCGGCTGAAGGAACCCGATTCAAGAGATTAGAGCTTTGTCTTTGCTCTTTTGTGATCTTTCATGTTGCTGGCAAGGTTGTGAAGCCAATATGGTTGCTCATGATATTGGTTAACTTGTTTTAACTATTGAAATTTTTATTTCATGGATTGAAGCGGAATCACCGTCGTTGTCCTTTTCTCTGCTTGCAGATGTAATGATTCTCTGATTATCAATGAAATTTTATTTCAACAAGAAAAAAAAAAATCCAATATTACACTAAATTCAATTAAACTGTAAGAAGAATAATTCAAACTTGATTGTATATAGAGGAACACTATTCTAATTAACTTAGTTAAACTTATATTTGCATATGCGAATGCCACTTAATTTAAGAAAAACGTTTCTCATGTTAGACATAACGGCTTAGATTATGTTTTTGTGAAGCTGTCTTATTTTGATCTCTTATCATAATTTGTACTACTTTAATTTAAGCAAAGTGTTAATTGTGTTTTGTCAAGCTATATTAAAAGTTGTGGTACCATCCATTCCCTCCAGTCAAAGTTGATATCCTTGCTTTGAATAATCAAACATTATATAATAAAATAGTAACACCATGCATGTTTGTTTTGAAAAATCAAAATCAACATTTTGGGCTGCTATTGCCATCACATGTACATCCATAAACAAAAGGGTTTTATCACAAATGATCTCTGAAATTGACCATCACCATTAAGATAGTCCTTGAAATTAAAAATCAATCAATTTAATCCCTGAAAATAGGTGTCGCAACTTAATGTGGTCCGTCCGTCACAATTTTGTTAAAAATTTCGTTAAGTGCTGATGTGGCACATAAACAAGCTCCACAAGATTTACGGTTTTTTTATTTTATTTATTTTATCACAAATGGTCCTTGAAATTAATCCACACCATCAAGATTGTCCCTGAAATTGACCCACACCATCAATATGGTCCCTAAAATTGAAGGTCAATCAATGTAGTCCTTAAAAATAGATGTTACAAATCAATATGATCCTTCAGCCACAATTCTGTAAAAAAATTTGTTATGTGTTGATGTGGGTTTAATAATTAATTAAAAAAGTTGTCTAAATACCATTTTGGGTTGACAATTTTTTATTAACTATTAAATTTTTAAGCCTATCTGTAATTTTTTTAAAATTTAATTAGACTTGTGTGACCCATATATGTGTCACATCAGCACATAACAGAATTTTTGATAGAATTGTAACGGAATGACTATATTGATTTGAGACACTTACTTGAGGGACCACATTAATCAATTTTCAATTTCAAGAACCATTTTGATGTTGTGGGAATTTCAAGGACCATTTTGATATCATGAGTCAATTTCAAGGATCATTTGTAAGAAAAAAAGACTTATGGGGCCATTTATGTGCCACATCAACACTTAACAGATTTTTTAACAGAATTGTGACGGAATGACTACATTGATTTGCAACACCTATTTTCAGGTACTACATTGATTGATTTTCAATTTCAGGGGCCATCTTGATTGTGAGAGTCAATTTCAGGGACCATTTGTGATAAAAATCCTAATAAAAAAACAAGAATTTCCCTCATCATTCAAATTGTCATTTGCATCCAAATCCGTATACTAAATCCGTGTTCTTTCTTCTTTTATAATAAACTATTGTGTTTCAAGTTCAAAATTCCTTTATTTTTTTAATTTAATTTATAATAATAACATCGTATATAATAAGAAAATAATAATTATATATTTTTATTCCAGTATCAGATATTTTGTGCTCGGTTCTTTCCACAATCGCTTATATAAGAAAAAACAAATCATAAAAATTTCTCTCCGGGTGTGAGAGACTCTCTCTCTGAGGGTGAGAGCTTTTTCTCTGTGTGAAAGAAGTACAAAACCTTGTTTTCTCCTCTTGCCGCCGACCCTAATCCTTTTAGGGTCGGCGGAACCCCTCTTTTTCTTTTCTTCTGTTAGATTTTCCCTGGTCTTTCTTCCTGTTTTGTTTTGCCTTCTCACCACTGACTATCTTTGTTCTCCTTCCCTCAAATCCACACATCCAACTTTCAGACCACTCATCTACACACCCATTTACATGAACTTCACCTGCCTTCCACTGATTTCACCTCGGATCCGACCTTTAACCAATTTTGACTACGAACGATCTGTTGCAGTCATCATCTGAGAAGGTGAGTAGAGCTCCGGTGTTTACACCCGCTCGAGTGATTTCACCACCTCCTTCTCTTTGTCTGCTGAATCAGGCGCTGTTGTTTGTGCTATGCCCACAAGGTTTGTCTATTTGGTGGTCGTGTTCGATGTGTTGTTATTTGCTAGAAGACGAGATCCTTGTTCTTTCTACCTCTGAGGTGCTGGTACGGGTACGGTTGGTGGTGATATTTCAAGACTGTCGGAGGAGTTGCGGCTATTGACGAAGGTGCTGGAATAAGACCTTTAGGGTTAGGTGTTTGTTTCTCTGTTGTGGGCTCAAATTTTGGTTGGGCTTTTGGGTTACTTTTGAGGTCCATTATTTTGCTTATGTGGATCTTGTATTTGGATCTCTAATGTGTATATGCTTGTTTTGTTATTGAAGTTTCCTTTGAACAAAAGAAAAAAAAAATCTTATATTCTATCCATTAATACTCTGTTTACTAAATTGTTTATTTTATACTTGTACCAAGGGTCAAGATCTCAAGCCGTCTTGCAGGTCCGTATCATGGCAACTCGAAGCCTTGAGGTTAGCACCACTTGCTAATGTAAGCTCAGACCAACCGAGCTCTCTATATAAACATTGGGATAAGTTATTGTTTTTGCATTCACAATTGAGGTATTAATTTTACATTTTTATGATAATTTTTTATATTCATTTCTTGTTTCTGATTTCACATTATTTTGTTGATCTCGATGTTTCTAACGAAGCAGGGAAAAAATATCAGAAACTCATGGAGGAGGAAAATCTTGATTTGATAAGCAGATTACCATTTGAAATCCAACAAAAAATTATTTCATTTTTCCCACTTAAAGAGGCAGTAAGAACGAGTGCTCTTTCAGCTCGTTGGAAGAGCCTTTGGTCTCCAGTTGAAGCAAGTTTGAATTTTGATGCAAACCCGGCAAACCTTAAAGGAAAACCCAGCAAAACATGAAGAGAAATGCCAAGTTATGGGAACTTTCATGAAGTCTTTTGTTTTCCCCGAGCAATGGAAGCTTTATCTCAATGTTGTTGGAAGCAGTGAAGAACCACAGATAATTGTGGCCAAAGTCACCTTGGGGGTTGGCTGAGAGCTTCATCTCGAGTTCTTCGAATCAATGAAAATAAAAAAAGATTTGAAGGGTTCATGCCTCCGCAAAAATCCTGCAAAAACAGATCCTTTCTGTGGTGTGAAGCATCTCCATCTCATATCAGTTAGCGGCCTCACAGAAACTTTCGTGTCAGATTTGTTCTCCAGTTTCCATGTTCTTGAGAGCTCGAAGCTTGAAAACTGCATGGGATTGCATAGCCTTGATGTAGAAACAAATAGCCTCAAGAGCTTGGTGGTGGAAGATTGTTCAGACATGGTTTCTATTACAATTTCTGCACAAAATCTCAAGTCCTTTTGGTACCATGGTGTTCTTCCTTGAATTGTTAAGTTAAAGAATGCAATGAGCTTGGTTGATGTGGTGCTTGATTTGAGAGATGGACCAGGCTGCAGTCAGTTTGAACGTGACCAATTTCTATACAACATCTTAATTTCTTTCAAGGATGTTGAGGCTCTCACTATCAGTGGCTGGATTCTTGAGGTATGTTTATAATGTATTTCGAATTGAACACTGTTTGGCTTCTTGTTACACGTAAAAAGTCATATTTCTTATGTGTAGATCACAATCTGACACGTATGAAAAAATAACTCATTATTAAAATCTCAAAAAGAAAAACTTTTGCACACGTATGAAACTATGATTTGTCTGGTGTGTGAAAAAGGTGACTTCATACATGAAATGAGTCAAGTATTATAATGTTTGCGATTCTGACAATGTGTAAATATGCTTTGTGTTTAAGTGGTTGTGTTCAGGTGGAGTGATTTTTGGATATCTTGATTTCCAATTCAACAAGCTAAAGTCATTAACGTGGGTAGGCTTTTTGATCAACAAGGAAAAAAGAGACTCCCTTGCTTGCTTCCTAAATGCATGTCCTTTGTTAGAGAACTTGTTGGCTGAGATAAGCGTTCTAGTTTTTAACCGATAAACGGTTTTCGGTCACCCAATACTTATGTTTATTCAATCTAATACCTAGAAATAAACATAGGTGTGCAACGAGAGTAACATGATGTGCAGAAATCACTTCGATAATTTTAATACATATGCTTTTTATTGACACTTCCTCGCATTGATGAATGAGCAGATTGACAGCAACCTCAGCAGCATCCCCTGCCCAGATTTCCACCATTACCTCTGGGAGGAGTTCTCTTGTATCAGGTCCAACACTTCACAGCTCAGACACCTCAAGAGCGTTGATTTTCTGGGGTTTACTGGCAAAGAAGATGAACTACCACTGATGGATCTTGTACTTGAGAAGGCCATTACGCTCAATTCATTCACTTTAACATCCCCAGAAAATTGAAATTAATCTTTCTATCCCACATCGGACCGCTAATTCTAACGATCCCCACTTGCTACTTTCGATGGAAACTGTCTTTTACCATTGTACCTTTTTAACTTTAATCAAGAAAAAATTGTTGCCAAAATGTGTACGGGATACATGGGAAAATCTTTTCAAATATATATATATATATATAAAATTAAATTTTTGGAAATTTTAATGAAAAACTCCCGGTATTGTTCACTTTAACGAAAAACCATATTTTTACACTAAAAAGTCAATCATGGTACTACACTTTACCCTTTATTTTGTCTTTATCGTTAAAATTCAATTCAAATATTTTTCATTAGTTTTCCTTAAATTTTAACCAAAATGAAATTGTTAGAACAATTTCCGAGTATAAAATAGATGGACTTGGGAACTGGAATGAAAAGAGAAGGAACTCTGTTTAAGAGGTAAAACTAGTTCAAAATTGACGGCAACGAATTGTAATAATCTTTGGTTGTGTCTCATAGATTATTAAGTACCACCATTTGAACTCCAAAGTTTATTACAAAAAAAGGTTGTGGTGAGCTAAAATATGATGCTAAAGCAGCACACTTAAGAAGGTAAATCGTAATTCTATTTGGTCCCACATCGACCCAAAAAATGGACATGGATCCTCTCCAGATCCATGCATTCTAATCCTAGGGATTCACCAATCAAAACCATTTAAATTTGATTCAACGGTTAAAATTATTATAACTTTTAAAGTGGACCATATTTGTAGTCGTTGGATTAAATTTCAATGGTCCGGATTGGTGGATCCTTAGGATTATGATGCATGGATCCGGAGAGGACCCATGTCCCCAAAAAATAATAAGAAGGCAAATTGTAATTCTTTTTGGTCCCACAACGACACTTGAGACAGTTGTTTAATATGCTTATGTTAATTTTTGTCTATGTAAAAAGTAAAAATGGACGTATGGATAGCACTACCGAATTCTAAATTGTCGCATTGGCTGCGGATTTACTCACCGCTTACAATGTTTTCCAGGGAAGCAAATAGGTCTCACATACACCCATTTATCCATCACATATGGTCGTATAGTCCGTGCATGAAGTTGAAATGATAAAATCCAAATGGCAGATACAAAAATAGAACTGAAACAAGAACAACAAAGATAACAACAATGGCAAACATATTACCAGCAATCACTTCACCAAACTAATAGAACTATTTCATTAAACGCGTTTGATAAATATTTCGTTTTTTGTTTTAGTTTTCATTTTAACAATGCAAATTGAAAACCAAAAAGTGACAACTTAAAAGACAAATTAGTAGTACAAGGACAAGTTCCTCTGCAGCTGCAAATCCACCAGAGTAGAAATAATAAGGGTAAATTAGAATATACCTCATAAGTTTAGATGTAATTGTAACCTCATATTTTTTAAAATTTCAATTTCATACAATATTTAAGATTTCGTTAAAATTTTATATATCCGTTAGTCAAACTGTTAAGTAATAATGTGGCAATGTAAGACCTATATTTTTGCTGATCTAATAACTTTCGGCGGGATCTAATTGACTATATATAAAACTTTAGGGGTAATAAAGTTAATAATGAAAATTAGCAGCGCCTTACTAGAAATTTGTGAAAACATTGGCCACAGCGTAAACAACAATCACGTAGTCAGAGAACGGCTGCGCCTACCGTCAGAGTCATGGGAGCCATAGCCGCCGCCATCTCACTGCCACTCACCTCCCCAACTCGCCGCTTCCTCACCGCCTTTCTACGATTCTGAAGCTCAAATCTCTCCCTGCAGCTGCCTCGCCGAGAGCTCCTACTCTCCGCTTATCGGCCATCTGGTTTTCCATGAACGTGGAAGCCGTCGAGAAAGCCTCCCCCGCTTCTTTTCTCGATTGGAGAGAAGCCGGATTCCTCCACTTCGTCAAGTACCACGGCCTCGGCAACGACTTCATCCTGGTATTCAATTTCTTTGAAATGTTTGAATTTGTTGCAATATTTGAAATTTAATTGGCATTGAAGAAGTTTGGATTTTGAGTTTGATTTTGACTGTTTATTGCGATTGATAGGTTGATAATAGAGATTCTTCGGAGCCTAAAATCAGTCCGGAGCAGGCAGCGAAGCTATGTGATCGGAATTTTGGGATTGGCGCCGACGGAGTGATCTTCGCGCTGCCGGGCATCAATGGCGCTGATTATACCATGAGGATTTATAATTCTGATGGGAGCGAGCCCGAGGTGAATCACATTTTCCAAAATATCGGCTTTACTTGATTCTTTGAAATGTTAATTACACGAGTGATTGGCACGTTGTATTGAATGTAGACTGTCTGAAATGGCAATGAACTTGTTGCATTTCATTGAATGGCGGTATTGTGCATGAGTCGTGCATTTCGAACTTCTGAACTTTGATATCTAAAGTTTGTCTGTAGATGTGTGGCAATGGAGTCCGGTGTTTTGCCAGATTCATATCATTCATTGCCGAACTTGAGAATTTGCAGGGAAGGCATAGGTATGGGAAAGCTGGTTCAATATGATATCTTATTTTTTTATTTATTTTTTTGCTTAACAATGCGTGCTCGTATATTACATTGTTTGCTTTAGTTTTGGTTTGCATTTAGCATTGAAAAGAAAACTTTATCCGGTCACATAGGAATGGCTGTGTATATTTCTAACAACAATACTATATGTAAACGATGGCAGCTTTAAGGTTCATACTGGTGCCGGTCTAATTATTCCGGAAATTCAAGAAGATGGAAAGTTATGTTCTTTATGATTTTATGTTTCAGTTGATGTAAAGTATTTCAGATTGGGATGATTTCAACACATCAAACATTTTGCAAAGCCTGTGACTTTGACAATTTTATAACAGTATCATTGCTGCTCTTGATGCCTCCATCGTGCATTAAGTATTGGATGTTCTTTGTCTTCACTTTAGCAGACATCAATTTTCTTAATTACAGGTTTAAGTTGATATGGGGGAACCGATTCTTAAGGCGTCAGATGTGCCTACCAAACTGCCTGCAAACAAAGATCAATCTGTCGTTAAGTCGTGTCTTGATGTAGATGGAATAACCTGGAATGTAACCTGTGTTAGCATGGGGAATCCTCATTGTGTAACCTTTGGTACAGAAGGAGGCCAGGTAACCATTTCTAGAATAACTTACTGCGTATTCACTTATACTAGGGGTCTGGGGCAGAAATTTTTTTTCATATGCATTTTGTCTGTTTTTTACCCTCCACTCAAATGAATGATCTAATCTAGGCGTAATAAAGCCAAAATTTCTTATGATTGATTAATGGTTTCCTCCACCATATCACATCCTTTTCAAATCATCGAAACTTTTCTTGAACAGTCACGCACAAAAAAATAATTCAGGTTGTGACTTCTTGCTTTTTGTTGAAAATTAACAGAATTTGAAGGTTGATGAATTGAAGTTAGCTGACATCGGTCCCAAATTTGAGAATCATGAGGTGTTTCCAGCACGAACTAACACAGGTTAGAATTTATTTGTCTGTGGAAATGCTTTTGTTTCTGGAAGCAGTTAGAGTTGGCATACCCTATTGTTAATGTAAGGCCACAGTTACATCCAACTTTGAAATCTCTGTATCCTTCGGTTTAAAATTATTGGAGTAGTGCTTGCTTGCAGTGGGTATTTTGAGATATACTTTGAAAAAGACATACTCACAAAATTGTCTAGCACTGACACCTTTTTTTTTTTAATTTACAAAGTTAGAGTGGAATATTTATTCGAAAACAGCTACTCAGAGCTTTTACACTCTGAACTGCCTAAAAATGTAAAAATAACTCATGTGATGTCCATTCCAAATACGATATTAGGTGCTTCAAGATTCCTTTCTCCAATTTTGCTTAGCAGTTTGAAACACAGTTTCAAGATTCTGTAATGATCATGGTATATATTCCAGTGCAAATGAAAATGTTTGATTTCAATCAAATTTCTTGGATCCTTTGCTCCTGTCTTGTTCTCAATTTGTCATTGTTCTGAAGCGTTTATTTTGTATTCACAATTCTCATTTGATTGTGATTGACAGAATTTGTGCAAGTTTTCACACCTTCACACCTAAAGATGCGTGTTTGGGAGCGTGGGGCAGGTTAGTGCTGCTGCAACCAATAAAAGTTATTATACTGTGATCTTATATCAAATCCTTATGCATTGTTTCAGTGGGGAGTATAATTATTTTTCATTGTAGGAGCAACGCTTGCTTGTGGAACTGGTGCTTGTGCTGTAGTGGTTGCTGCAGTTCTTGAGGGTCGTGCTGAGCGGGTAAGTTTTGGCATTCTTTTTCTTTTGGATATATTAACAAAAATTAATATAGATGGTTATTTATTTCACATGAAAAAAGAAATCCACTTTCATCTCTCAGTTTTTAACGTTGCCATGTTACATTGGTCACTTTTATAAGCACGATACCCCTCCCATAAGCAGTGCTCTTCATGAAAAACCAGGGGTGGGTATTCTGATACATGTGGCCGAACAACTCAACAGCTACTTTTGTAATGCGGGGAAAGTTTAGTGTGTAACATTTAGTTATCCTTGACCGTTGCTTATTCATGTATTGTAAAATTCCAGATCAACTTCACTGTTACTGTAGTTTCTCTTACTTGCTGTACACTTCGCTCATTTTTTTATGTGCTTATCTTTTGGACATAGAATTGCACGGTTGATCTACCGGGAGGGCCATTGCAGATTGAGTGGAGGGAGGAGAACAACCACATCTACATGACAGGCCCGGCTGAAGTCGTATTTTACGGATCGGTGCCTCTGTGATTTCTTTTCACAAGATTGTCTTTGGATGAAGCATGAAGATGGATTTTATAATTTAAATTTATCTGAGTTATGTAGAATTGCAAGTGAAAAAACCTGTGGAGTCGGAGACGTTGAATGTATCATGTGTTTGCTTTATGAAAATTTGAATCCCTCCAGTTTCACTTGTGCTTCATGACGAAATGGTAATGTGAGCCAAATGGCCATCGAAAATGTGACTTTTAAATGATGGTTAGGGGCAGGCGTTGGCGTAGTCATATTGGCTAGATGTTGTGCTCTTTTTATGCATCTGAGTTTGAATTGTCTTCTATGCAAGTTAGAATACTGCTTGTATAAAAATAAGATAATGGTTAAGAGACTCGCCCTACAAACACTTGTGATACAAGTAAATATTAGAGAGAGAGTCAAACTCGGGATTTCAAGTCTTTTGCGCCCCATTGTCACATTGCATTAATATCCCACTTTTAGTCTAGAATTATGCTAGGCTCCGTAACTTAAGTGTGCATGGGTGATTGTGTCGTCAATGTAAGTGGGCTCCACAATACATCAACTCAATCATCCATGCAACCTAGCGTTAAGTTAGTGTGAACTGTCGGTGCAATTGGATCCCACAACTGAACAACTCTATGTTACACAATGCATCAACAACTTGTAATCAATTGCGCATACTAGCTTTCCCCTTCAGTTTAATGTGCTTTGATCATAACGTAAAGTGATAGCATTTCATTAATGAACAAGAACAATTACAAGGGTTGTCATGATAGGTACATTTCTCCAGTGACCAATTAGTTGATCTGGAGATAATTTGCACAGACAAGCATAATGAGTAATCTCTTAAATGGCTACCACAAACAGCATTGGCACCAGTACAAGCACCAACAATACAAATTTGTCACAAAAACAGTGGAGGTAACAAACCTAAACCGAGGCATACACAATGTCATTGCTAAAAGCGAGACATCTTCAAACCAAAATGATAAGTCGAGGCCACATCAAACGATAACGATGTCGTCTATCAACTTTGCAATGGCGCTCCACGCTCCGGCCATCCTGCATTGTCTCCTCGTACAGCAACTACCCGGTTTAGCTTTTACCAAGCCAAATCGCACGCCCATTAATCATTACTTGAACCTTGAAAAAGTCAGTTCAAATTACATAAGATAAGCCTCGTAATCATCATTCATCATGATAATTTTTTGAGCCTTTTTACTTGATCGACATGAATCAGCTCTTATATGTTTCCCATATTCTTTAATATAGCTTTGTTTCGTACTATCGTTCATACGCGTGTGGACAATTAATCATTTATGTATGTAAAAC
>JAOTRO020000026.1:3905192-3922320 GCA_028566515.2 Pyracantha coccinea | reverse complement strand
AATGAAATATATAATAATGATGGACTTGACGGCATAGTAGATGCTGAGACACCTTCCCCTGCTCAACTTTCAACACAAGGACAAGGAACAAAAAAAATAAGGGATTTAAAGTTGGAATTGGGGCCAAGATGATAAAACAATTATATGGTATTTTAGAAGCTGTAAACAACCATTATAAAAGCAAAGATAAGTTTGGTTGTAGCATTGAGGAAGTGATGGAAGTTTTGGAAGGAATGCCTGAAGTTGTGAATGATGATGAGCTCTTTATGAAAACTGCTGATATCTTCACTGAAAGAAAAAAAATAGAGAAATGTTTGTTGCATTGAAGCAATCTAACCGATAAATTATGTGGCTTAAGAGCAAGAAAGTTTGATTTGTCACATTTATCTTAAGATTATCGTATTTTGAGATTTTTTTTATTTTTTTTATTTTTTGTGGTTGAATAAGTATTTATTACATAATGGATTGTTTGAACATTTGCTTCTAATGTTTTTAATTATATGATTTTTATAACTTTCTCCAGAATGTGATCTTCATTTTTTGCCATGAATATATATTTCTCTTTTATTAAATATTTCTTTGTGTTTACAGATATAAGTACTCGTAGCTGTGATAGTAGCAATACAAACACCTATACCGATAGAAGTGATGATGAATTTTATCAATTGGTTTCTGCAGGCTGTGTTTGAATGGTTAAAGTATGTTGACAAAGAACCTTGTAGGACTTCATATACGGGACATTGATGGGTAATGGAAGTTTTAAATGGTCATCCTATAAAATGCCATGAACAATTTAGGATGGAACAACATGTTTTTAAAGACTTATTAGAGACTTTGAAGTGTGATTATGGCTTTAAAAGAAGTGGAGATATAACATTGGAAGAAGCATTAACAATATTTCTTAACACATTAGGTTATGGGCACACTAATGGGATGATCCAAGAGGGGTTTCAACGCTCCAGTGAGACTATCTCTAGGTGGTTCGGGATACTATTAGATGTTGTTTCTCGCATGGCTACCGATATTATATGCCCACATGATCAGCAATTCAAGAGAGTTTCAAATAAAATAAAGAATGACAATCGATATTGGCCATATTTTAAAGGTTGCATAGGGGCAATTGACGGAACACATGTCCCAATTGTGGTGCCTAGAGAAATGCAAGTACCATATATTGGTAGAAAAGGAAACACAACTCAAAATGTTATTGATAAATTTCGGAACCTCGTTAAGCATTAAGACGAGACAAAAAAATTTAACTATGCGTAAAACTCTAAAGATTTGAGTTTATTTAAAAGTAGCGATATTCATTCTTTTTTTTTTTACCTCTCACACATCTTTGTTAATTTTTTTTCAATTCATTCGATTCAATGACCGAAAATTGACATAAATGTGTAGAAGTAAAAAATGACGGCTTAAACCTAAGAACTCAGCCACTCCAGCACAATAAAAAACAAAATCGACTTCAAGCAAAACAATTTTGAAGGGTTTGACGGAAAAATGGAAAACAACTCTGAATAACCAAAATTAGCAACAAAGTCTTCCCATCATATATTTAAACAAACTAATATTATAGGACGACCAAGATCCTGGAAAAACATTACATTCACGAGGACAACATCTTCACACGACTTAACTCTGCTCAAACTCTCGGCGTACATATATCTCTTTCCTACGGTGTGCGGCGAATTGAACCCTACGGCAGTGATTGCGATGAGTAGGAGATATTCTGTTTCTTGTCTGCTATCTCGGCGTCCTCCCTGTTCACAAACTGGACCAATCCAAATCTACTGCTATCTTGGTACTGAGGTGCTTCTTTGGTAAACATTCAGCTTCAATTTTTTTTTTTTACAGTTTTGGATGAAAAAAAGCCAAAAATACAAAGCTGCAAAACCCAGTTTTGAAAAACCGGTTTTTTTTCACATCAGTTTTACATAAAAGTTTACCAAACACTATAATACTGCTTTTTTTTTTCAAAAGCACTTTTACAAAAAAGTTTACCAAACACTCGGCTTCTTTATTTCACAGCTGCTTATTCTCATAGCACAGTTCAAAGCACAACAATACCAAACGAGCCCCTCAGTCCAACCGGTTTCAGAACAGTACGAGTTCCCAATGCCACGTGTACGGCCCCGATGCAATTCCCACGCATAGTGATCGTGCAGGCCACTCACTCACATCATCTTGTATTCGTTTTTTCACTCGACTGCAAAATCCAAGTACCTCTCAGTGTCAAATCTCACCAAGATCTCCGTCCGTACATTATCCGGCGTGTTCTCCGGCCACCTAGGCGCCGGGAAGTTCATCGTTCACCGTCTACGGATCCCACTGTCAGGTTTGCATTGAAAATACCGCTGCTTTTGATGATGCGTTACAGAGTAGGGTCTTAGGGTTAAGAGTTTCGCTTCCTGTTTAGCTGTTAAGTCCCTGTTTGGTTGCATTGCTATTAAATAAGCGATTTTCGATTCTGGGTTTTCAAAAAGTGATAATCTTTGCATGTAGAAGTTCGATTTTCGCTTCGTTTTCGACATTTTCTCGGTTGCCAAACAGAGCATGACTGATATTTGTAGTGGATCGTTAATTAATTGTGTTTATACTTAATTAATTGGGTTTACAGATTTACTTATTTGTTTAATCATGTTTGGCAGATAAATTAAGTGCAGAAAGTTTGATCTTGGAATTGGAACGTCAATGTGCATTGTTGGTGGAAGGAGATTTGTATATAGGAGTGTAAGTAGTTGTTCAACCAGGTCCCTGGCAATTGCAAAAGCCCCGGCGGAGTGGAGTTTGCAGTGAATCAACAGAAATGGTAGGTTTGATGTCTCTTTAACGAAGTTTGGCTTCCAAGATTGGATCTTTGCATGTGTTTTTAGCTATGTGCTTTTGTTATTGGTTTGGATGTTAGGTTTTTGAATGCATATGTGTTCTAAGTTTTAGTTCTCATAGCTGGTTGATGTGTTTTGCTTTCGATTTAAGGTTGTTAGTATTAGTTTGGTATTTAAAACCAAAATAGAGATTTGAATTTGCTTATTTTCGTGTATGTAAATTAGTTGTGTAGTGAAGTCGTCTTTCTGAGTAGTATTTGTGACAGTCTTTTCAGAATCAGGGACTTTGGATGGCAAGGGGTACTGGGTGTTTACACAAAGGTGAGGCGCTGTATGATAATTCTTCTAGAATTGAGCCTAAGCATTCTCATCAGTGGTTCATGGATGGTCCTGAAGTAGGGCTGTTCCCCAACAAGAAACAGGCGGTTGAAGTTCCGCACAACAATCTGTATTCGGGAATGTTAACTGCGAATGTTTCTCCGTGGGGAAATGTTCCTAGTTTTCAATCATTCTCTGGCCATTTCACTGAAAGGCTATTTGATTCTGAAACAGACCATGCTGTAAATTTTGATGAAAGGAGCATTCCGTCTGTTCGAACGGAAAAGATGAATTTGGCTAGAAAAGTTAGAGAGGATTTATTTGGGAATGACTCCTCATTTGGTCTATCTATGTCCAATACACTAGAAGATCCTAGATCCAGTCCTAACTACGGTGGATTTAGAAAAGTCAAAGTTAGCGAGGTAAAGGACTCTGAGAATGTCATGCCTGTTTCAGTCAGACAAGCTTATGTTCAGGCAGATAATGATGCTGTGTTGGCGGCTCACGCTTACAAGGCTGACAACAACTCAGCATCCACGGGCCTCATTTATAAGAAGGGGGATGACAACTTCATATCCATGAGTGATACCTACAGCAGGGCAGACGATGTCTTCATTTCAATTGGGCAACCCTTTAACAAGGGGGATGAAAGCATATCGATTGGTCAATCGTACAAGGAGAGCAATAACACCCTATCAGTGCGTCAGACATTCAACAAAAGTGACAGTAATATCATTTCTATCGGCCAAACCTACAATAAGGCAGAGGAAAGTACCATGTCAACGGGTCATTTCTACAAAAAAGGGGAAGAGAGTACTATATCCGTTGGTCATGCCTACAGCAAGGGTGACAACAATATGTTATCGATTGGTCACTCTTATGATAAGCGTGAGAGTACTATCATATCCTTTGGCAGATGTGATGACGATGATGCAAATACCTCTGCAATCTCTGGCTATGAGCTTCTGATGGGTCAACCTTTTTTCAAAACAGAAGCTGTGAATGAGAGAGAGTTGGGCAAATCAAAGTCCTGTGTACTTGTCAATATACCTCATATAACCGCTGGAAATGAAAATGTTTTGAAAAGGAAAGTTGAACAGAAAACGTCTAAGAAGGTTCCCCCGAACAACTTCCCATCAAATGTTCGAAGTTTACTGTCAACAGGTATGCTGGATGGAGTTCCTGTAAAATATACAGCCTGGTCACGGGAGGTAAAAATCCTTGTCCTCATGCATTCATTTTCAGGTTAGGCTATCTTTGGTGACACATATATTCTTCATATGCATTTTAGAAGGAGCTGCAGGGTGTGATCAAAGGTTCTGGGTATCTATGTGGCTGTCAGTCGTGCAACTTCTCAAAGGTGAGTTTGTTCTGTTTTTTTTTTTCATATTGAAGGCCAATTTGGTGATCCGTTCGAATCAACAATGCTTATTAGGTAATCAATGCATATGAGTTTGAGCGTCACGCTGATTGCAAAACAAAACACCCGAATAATCACATATATTTTGAGAATGGCAAAACTATATATGGGATTGTTCAAGAGCTCAGGAGCACACCGCAGAATATGCTGTTTGAAGTTATTCAGACTATTACTGGTTCGCCTATCAATCAGAAATCCTTCCACCTTTGGAAAGGTGATGCACCATTTGACACTCCAAATTTTCCCATTTTTCTGGTATGCTTGTTTTATGCTATGGATGTTTTCTTCTCATGCTTGCTCCTCTTTCTCCATGTCAGAATCCTTTTTGGCAGCAACACGTGAACTTCAGCGTATATATGGCAAGGAAGAGGGAAAGCAACTTTCATGAAGCAAGCTTGTTTGGAGGCAGGACCATCTTTTGTTTTGTGAATACAAGTAATCGTTTTTGGCTGTAACTTGGTACTCACTGGCGGTGACTTCCTCACTAACGCAATGGCTCAGGGTAGTTATGTCAAGGACAAGTAGTTCTTGTAAATCTTTGAGACGAACCTTACGCCCAGAAAAGAACCTCCGTTTTAAGTCGTTTCACATATGATGACGGGTTGCAGTTTGTATTTTGTAACAGTCTTGAAGGAAATGAAATTTTAAGATAATTTAGTACTTGCTTTCTGAAAGATTTTTTTGTCATTCTTATTGTTATTATGCAAACTGATGTAAATTAGATAGACCAAAGAGAAACCTAAAACATCACTACAACAAAATTGGTTTTCGGCATGACCGATTAAACACTAGTCACAAGCAGGGCTTGAATTAGTGACCAATTTTGCTAACCGATCTCCAAGGTTCACTTCGCTCGGTGAAATTTGTTTAGGCTATGTTCGTGTGAGAGATATATAGACATTGGATTCCTTTTGTCATTTGTTCTTTTCCATCTCCTTGCATTTCATTTGAAAGATGGTGCGATTGTGATGGCCTCGAGAGCTTTTTCATCTTGTGCTTGCTTCGTTGCAGTCAATTCATCTCCGATTGTTTTTTCCGGGGACTCGCAATCTTTGGCTTTACCCCATACAACGAGATATAGGCCGGCGATTATGACCACAGCACCCAGCAGCCTGTAAAACGATCAAATCATAGTAGTTTAGACAATCGTTTTGTTAAAAAAGTAAACACATAAAGCATGCAGGAGTGGTAATTTGTGAAGGATGTAACATGATGGATTACCTTCCAAGAAACATTTGCTCACGCAGGATGAAGGAGCTCATGACCGCAACAATAACCATGCTCAGGGGACTGAATGCTGTCACAAACACAGGGCCTCTGTATTTCATTACTACTCCTTGAATGTAATAAGCTAGTCCTGAACAGAATATTCCCTGCATGGATATTGGTAAACATAAAGACCGTTAGAATTTAGGGAAATACAACAATTACAAACTTTGGAAGTAAAAAAAGCTAGAAGAACACTAGACATACAACTAATCAACACTAAACCATGGTTTATATACGGTCTATTATTTGAAGGTCCAATGTTTTGGGGAGGGCCGTGAAAGATTTAAATCGAGAGCCCTCATCTAAAATGCAACTTTGGCTGTATAAAAATTACAATGGGAGATTGAGCAAAAACGAGTGGATTGTTAGAAACACGAAGAACATATGTAAAGGATTAGTGGTAGAGATTATGTAAATTCTCCAAAAGGACATTTTTATATAATATACAAACAAAGAATACTAATTGGCATGAGATGATAACCCGTTTCTCCTCAGTCCTCAGCCCTCAGCCCTCAGCCCTTTTACTTATTAAGTTGGTAAAACACAAAACTCCGATGGGGATTTAATGCAATTCAAAATTTTCTCCTGCACACACAGGTTGTCGTTTTCCGAATGATTATAAATATTGTATCGGTATTGTACTGTCATTATATTGTCAAAATGGTAAAAATACGTATTGACATATGGGTCATGCGCAACCCATGAGCACAGGAGAGAATTTCTCTAATTCAATTAGAAGTGAACTTTTCTTACACTGTAAGTAGCTGCCAATAATTTTGTATCCCATTTTATCGACCAGACGGCAGCATTTCCCCTTTCCATCACCAATGCTACAGCAGTTCCTTCCAGTGTGCCCAACGCACATATCCAAGCGGAAAGGGATAGCTCAGCTGGGTACGTTTTCAGTGTGATTGCCTACAGAGACAAATTTTTCACCGTATTTTTAAGAAGATTCTCGTCAAATAATGCACGTTCGATATTTTTCAACGTACTATACCCATCATGTATTTTAGTACCATCAACCAATCGTAACATGTAAGGAAACTTAAATTTATGAAACAGTAACCTGCAGAATCATGAAACAAGCCCAGCAGAAGCAGCCGACTGTGATCATTAGGGAACCCTTGATCGAATCTTGGAGGCTAGTAGCGGCACTTGTATGCTGTTCATGGCTAGCTCTGGTCCAAAATAAATGCAAAAGTGGACCCTTTACGAGGGTCATGATCATGGCACCTGCAACGGTTGCTACAGTTCCAACCAACTTACTTTGGCTCCGGATGCTTTTCAATTTCACTTTCTCAAGCCTGAGAGTAAAAGATAACGAGTTGTTATGTGTATCCCAACCCGAAAAAACCTAGACATTTCACAAAAATAATTTCGGCGAAAAAGAGAAATACTTTGTGCATATTAGCAACGTTACCTAAGAACCCAAGCCATTACAAAAGTAAGGGCGGGAAGAATATTGCACATAGCTGCTGCAAACGTTGCTGTTGTGTGCTTCATTCCCATAAAATACAGGTTTTGGTCCAGAACTGGCCTGCCAAAGAGATAGATAGATATATAATGATTTACAAGAAATTAGGAGAAACCTTGCACAACAAGAAAGCAATTAGAAGCATTACTCCAGCAAACCGAGCAGCATTATCTTGATGAAGATCGAAAGCGTCATCTTCGGTCTCACTTTTCTGCTCAAGAAAAAAAAAACACCATTTAATAACGAGAGTCACACAACACAACTTCTACTGTGGTGTTTAGCGTGCATGAGAGAGAGAGAGAGAGAGACTTGTCCAGTATGATGGCGAAAGGAGCAACGACAGCAGTGGCAACAACGTGGCGGTAGACAACGAGCACGTAGTTACTCATCCCCTGGTTGAGTGCTGCCTTAGAGAGAATATCCATGCCGGCAAGCCCAAATTGCAAGAAAACAACAGCAAAGAAAGGCTTGGCAGCCTTCATTGTTTCGACTATGCTCATTGTGCTCTGGAAACTTCAACTGTAAAATATGCACACTCTTCTCCCGCATGAAAAAACTTATGAAACTATATTCCTTTTTATATAGAAACTTTTGTTCACACAAACCCCAAAGATTCCCAGGGACTTAAAAATACAGGGAATCTACTAACCTATTGAAATGAAATGTCAATATTTGTCGAAAACCCTTTTTGACTACTTTTTGACTAATATTCGATATGAGTGAGTTTTTGTGATTTAATTAGGAACTACTAATTGAACAAATTATACAGATTAAGGATACCTTGTCATTGCCCTCGAATTAAGTATGAAGGTATCTTTGCATGGGTTTTGGGTCACTGCTGATCAAGTGGAGTTCCTTTTTTTAATAGATGTCTAGGGAAAATGGTTTTAGATAGTTCGATGAACCCTACTGTTGAATCCGTGTACGCAAATTCCCCCTATCTCTACATGAATTATTAGATCAAAAAAGCGAAAGTATAGTGACACAATATTGTTGCGCACTTGAAAACACACAATCACCTTTTGCTTTTACGTTAAAATGACTGAAGAAAAAGTGTAACAGAATTCATTTCGATTGGATTCACCTAGTATTGTATACCTAGGATGGTTGATTCTCAATCTAACCTATGTAATGGTCTTGAATTTGTTCATTGATTGTGTAAATTCTGAGTTACTAACACTAGATGCACCAACCGTTTTCACCAAGTTTATTCATCTGATGATCTATCTATACATATGTCAATATCTTACTTGTCAAAAGTAAATAAAAATTAGAGCAAGATTAGATTTGAATAAATAACGGACAAGCACATTATTTGATAACGAAAGCTGGTGAAAACATGAGTTGTGCTCGTATTACTCAGTTGGAGGTAGCACTGCAAGTATATATGTCAGTTTAATTATTTCATAATGTTTAATAATGTGTGAAATATTGGTAACTGAAGAAAAGGCCAGTTTTACAGTCAAAAACTATGAACATCCAAAGTTCCCACTATTCATTGTTTTTAACAAACTTTAATCAGTGGGCTTGTTTCCTTGTGCTTTAGCATTATTCATCTGCAGACTGGGCACTACTATTATTAAGCTAATTGGCTAAACAAACTCCTATCTGGAACCCATTAGATCATTTAGTTTAGAGAATGTGGGTCCTTGTGCCACTCAACAATTATGGGGAGTACTGTGTATGATGCTCAGGTATATGCACTGTGGCCAATTGACATACATACAATAGATTCTAGGTTCAAATCTTCGGCTTATTTCAGAGTATTTCTAACAATATCAATGTCTGATGGAAAACGATTTGACACAAGGTGACATAAAATCATCAACAGTTGAATAGTTCCAATTCCATTCTTTTGGACTCTATGTGTTCGGTTTTTACACTCCATAATGAATTGTCTTAAGTATATTAGGAATTATAGATTTAGAAGATTTAGTGGTTTTCCCAATTAAAGTGGTTTTTCCAATTAGAGTGGTTTTCTCAATTGGAATTATTTTCTTAATTGGAGTTGTTTCTCCAATTGAATTTGTTTACCCAATTGAAGTTTTTTACCCAATTTAAATTGTTTACCAAATTTATTGTTTTCCCAATTAGAGTTAGTTTCTCAATTGGAAAAAGATTCATAACTAGATTCCAATTAGTATTAGTATTCTTACTGAAGAAGACATGTATATGTTTATATAAAGGGGCTATTGTACTAGTTTTGAATTAGAGCAAAATAATAAGTTGTATACCACTCAAGGAGTCGGAGTGAAAGAAAAGCAAAGTGTGTGCAAGAGAAAAGAAAAGAGATAAAGAGTGTATTTCTTGTTCTTGTTCTTGCATATATTTTCTCAAGTCTTAATTCTAGAAATTTGGCAAGATTATCCGTTGTACTCATTATTGATAGAGTGAATTATTGTTGTTGTTGCATTGTGGACTTATGCACATATAGCCGAACCACATTAATTCTTGGTGTGATTTGTCTTGGTTATTTTGTTTTCGATTTCTTGAGTTTGGTTTTATTTTTCCCATTCTTAAACGCGATATTCACAACAAGTGATATCAGAGCCTGGTTTGGCTGATATTCGTTTAAAATGGAGGTTGTGACCTACTTTAATTGGGTTACATGGAAATCAAGAGGAAGAAAATCTTTACTGAAGGTGTTAAGAGTATGTCTGATGTTGATTGGACCAAGATGAAGATGAGCAATGTTTTCTAGCAAAGATGTCTATAATTGCCTTTGCCAATGATGATGATAGTTCTAATCAGGGGGAACCTCAAGAGATGTTTGACCAAGGGAGTCTATTCATGGGTGTTGCGATCAGGGGGAGCCAAGTCAAGAGAAGTTTAACCAAGAGGATCTTGGTTAAAAAAGAGTTCGATCAGGGGTAGTCTAGTCATAAGTAGTTCAATTAGGGGGAGCCTAGCTACGAGTAGTTCGATCAGGGAGAGTCTAATCATGAGTAGTTCAATTAGGAGAGCCTGATTATGATAAGTTTGATCAATGGGTGCTTGGCCAAGAGGAGCAATCCTATTTTGTGACACCTTCCTCATGGTCTGGGGGGGGAGAGAGAGAGAGAGAGAGAGAGAGAGAGAGAGAGAGAGAGAGAGAGAGATTATTGGGATTTTCCAGCCCATAATGAGTTGTCATAAGTCTATTAGGAATTGTAGACTTAGAAGATATAGTGGTTTTCCCAATCGGAGTGGTTTTCTCAATTGGAATTGTTTTCCCAATTTGAGTTGTTCCCCCAATTGAAGTTGTTTACATAATTGAAGTTTGTTTACCCAATTTAAACTGTCTACCAAGTTTAAATTGTTTACCTAATATAAATTGCTTACCTAATTTGTATTGTTTTCCCAATTGAAGTTAGTTTCTCAATTGGAGAAAGATTCATAACTAGATTCCAATTAGAATTAGTAATCCTTACTGAAAAAGACCTTATATGTTTATATAAATGGGCTATTGCACTAGTTTTGAATTGGAGCAAAACAATAAGTTGTATAACACTCAAAGAGTCAGAGTGAGAGAAAAGCAAAGTGCGTGCAAGAGAAAAGAAAAAAGATAAAGAGTGTATTTTTTTGTTCTTGTTCTTTTTGGTTTTTCGTCAAGTATTAATTCTAGAGATTTGGCAAGATTATCCATTGTACTCATTATCGATATCATAAAAGATTGTTCTTTATGCCCCATGGACGTAGGCACATATGGCCGAACCAAGTTAATTCTTGGTGTGGTTTGTCTCAGTATTTTGTTTTCGATTTTTCGAGTTTTTTTTTTCCTTTTGTTTTTCCCATTCTTAAACGCAATAATCACAACAATGTGATCCAAAAACAAAATATGCTAACCTACTGTTTGATATAATTCAACAGTGAAGGAGAAAATAAAACAATAAAAGTTAAATGGCCTCATTCTTTGGATTAAAACGAGATTCTAAGTTCAAATTTTCTGCTTATCCCAGAGAACCTCCAAGACTCCAACTATACTAGTATATGAATGCGTAACATTCTTCATAACAAAACTTGTATACAAGTTGACACAAGGACACGTAAATTAATCAGCAATTGAATTAGATTTATTAGTCAGGTTCTTCTGGACTCTATGATTCAAGGAAATTGTCATCACCTACCATTTGATCTAATCCAATGGTGCAAGAGAAAGAAAAACAACAAAAGTTAATGACCTCATCCATTGGATTAGATCGAACGGTAGGTGACTCCAATTTTCCTGGACCATAGGGTGCAGGAGAACATGATTGTTAGATTTATATTATATCCCAATTTGGTGATATATGATTGATTCTGTTTGATGTAAATACACCCACTAGCAAAGTGATTTTCTCAATATAGCAAAGAATTTCCTCCTAAGTTCATAGAGATCAAAGAATAACAAGCTCATGAGTGATCAGTATATTTGTGGCTGAAAAATGGGGAATTAAACATGGGTGGCATCTGAGTAGGCAACGAAGAACGGTTGGAATTTGATGGCAGGCAGACCAGCATTAGAATCCCTACAAGACCAGACATATGAGAGAGTACTACTGCAACTTTTCATATTTCCATTCACAAGTGCCACTATATATGAATATATGACAGCATTCATCCAGAATATGGGCCAAAGAAGAAATGACAGAAGTGGGCAGTGGAATCTGAGTAAGACTGAGCCACAACAACGTGATTGCTATTACCTAAGTTCAACCCCACTGAGGAAAATTTGTCTAATTTCTGAATAAATACCCACCCTCGAGGAGAAAACCACAGCCATGAAAAGCTTTGCTCTCTATTAAACATGCCACGTAATGGAGAGAATTTGTCCTATAACTGAGAATATCGAGTGACCACTTCACATTATGGAGAGAATCCGCTCAAAATATAATCGGAATATATCTTCTTGTATCTACAATATTCATGTGATTGGCCCATGTAATTGATCAATTAGAAGAATATGTGAAAAAGAATAATGAGAATGAGAAAGAGTAATGAGAATGAGATGATAGGATAATCCGAGCTAGTAACTGATTAGGCCAATCATTCATTGAGCAATTACACAAAATTTATACAAGATGTTGAGAATAAATCTCAGGTTAATAGAGGAGGGACCTTGCATGGCTTATAAATAACTAAACAAGTTAGGTTACTTCTCGTATTACCAATTAATTTTATAGTAAAACCTCGAACTTTTTTTTACTTTTCATATAATATTAGAACCACAACAAACCTAAGATAAGTAAGGTTACGAGGAAATCTAAACAGCTTGATAGCCAAGCTACAAGTTACAAGCAACACACCAAATCCATTCTTGGATTGTAAGATATATTTACCTGGTATGATCAATATATATACTATATATATCTGTAGATGAGGCGGTATATATCTCATTGTGTCACCGTCATATACATGGATATTCTCTAGTCATGAAATGAGTTTTGTAGATAAAAGAAGATATGTTACCGATAGGACAAAATATTTATCCACTTAATGAGCATATGACCCATTACTTGAAAGTTTTCTCCACATGGGAATATATATTTACTGACAATACAACAGATCACTCAAGCTTCGTTTGGTATTGTTCTTTTTCACCAAATTTGCTTTACTTTAAAATTAAGCAATAAAAAAGGTTTGATAAAAATAAAATATTCTACTTATTTCTAAACCAACGACCTCTAGACAATAGTTTTTAAAAGCAGCTTGTAGATTGCTTTTAAAAGCTGCGTTTATATAAAGCAGAGTGGAGCCTTTAATGAATACTATAAATTCATGTAATGTCCTCATTAATTTTTATAAATTACATTATTTTATCTTTTCTACACATATTCTCTCCATTAAAGAACAAATTGACTGCCTATCACTAAATCTATTAACCTTACATCACTACCGTCATTACCACCATTGTTGTTACCACTACTACGACCACCATTGT
The DNA here is from genome assembly GCA_028566515.2 of Pyracantha coccinea. Lineage (NCBI taxonomy): Eukaryota > Viridiplantae > Streptophyta > Magnoliopsida > Rosales > Rosaceae > Pyracantha > Pyracantha coccinea. Next base: position 3,909,115 of record JAOTRO020000026.1, on the reverse strand, counting down.
CACCAGTACCATAACCACAACTACAACCGTCGCCGCCACCACCACTTGTGTCTTTGACACTAGCACCATTTTCACATATGCACCTCAACCACCACACCATGTTACTGGCACCAACACCATACCCCCATTGTCGTAGTCAAAACTGCCACATGCCCTTGCCAATGTTGTTGTTGCCACCACCCATATTATTATGTCCATTTTTCGTCATTATATACAATTGTGTTATTTTATATTAAATAATGTTCAATTGCTTTATTTTACAGCTGATTATTCTTAAAACAAATGAGTTTTAAAAAAAAAACAAACACAGCAATTGCCCTTAGCACTTGATATGTTGTCCAATTGTCGATTTAACCAATTTTACTTAACCGAGCATATGATCCATTACCCAGTTTTCTCTTCTCCTAGCGGCTGCTGAACTCTAATCGGGCAAACATATATATATATATATATATATATATATGTGGTAGCTTTGTATTTCTCGTGTTTTCACTGCAAGTGCTTACTCATTTACAGAAATAAACTTTGTTTCGTGGAGAACACAAGTAGTACTGCGTTTCCTGTCAGGACTGAGTGTGCCTTTCCAGGCATGCTTTTAGGCTTTTTTTAGCATGTAAACAAATCTTACGTACATGGAATTGGAAGGTGAAAAAATGGTTTTGCTTTTGGTCGCTGCTTACCTAAATTATTTAAGCAGGTCTTGAAAGTGAGAGTTGAGGAATACCACAAAGCCTAGTGGTCAAACTTCCAAAAGAGATTTTTAAGATGGAGAATTATAACTTTGAAAAAGACCATGGCAAAGAGTTCACTCATTGAACACTATTGGAGTGCTTTTTTTCCCCCATGACACAAAATTTATACACATTTTTGTATAATTGACACGCCATGACAACGACACATGTAGTTTCACGACTTATTAAAAAAAATGAGGGACATCACCTTGATCATATTTCCTCAGTCATTCTCTACCCTGACAACAAAAGCTCATGTCCTCGTCTGTTTTTCTTTTTGGGCCGTCGTTTTTTCTTGTCGATTCGTGTCAAAAAAAAAAGAATTACAACTTCCACCAATCACACATTGCCAAAGTAAGCAAAAAAAATGAATAATGGAATGCATTTCTCCTTTTTTTATTTTTTTATTCAAGTAGTTTTCTCCTTTTTCTTTGTTATACTTTATTTGCTTTTCTTGTAATGGCCATGGCCCATGAAATTATCAGCCATTGCATCTTTTGGTCAATTTCTGAAAAAATAAATAATGCAGCTTTATGTTGTAGTGGAAATCTATTAGCTTTAGCCCTGTCGTCTATGGGCAACAAAGCAGGACAGGAACCCCAAAGTCCTAAAATCCGCCAAATCAAGTAAAGCTAATTTGATGCCATGCCAGCTTTTGCTAAACAGATTAAAGAGAGAACATGTGTGTGTGTGTGTTTCATGCCAAATGCACCAAGAACAGTCTAACGCCACAGCACGGCACGGTGAAGTGACCGAAATACGGCACTTTACGGAGCATTTCAGACAAGAAAACATAGAGATGTTGACGATGGGATAAGATGAGGAGATCGATCGTCGTCTGAAAAGGACATTTAGACCAAGACAGTGTAGAATAGTATTACGACGAGCTGGTCTCACTTTGTACCTTCTTTCACAGGCTCATAGCGTGATCCACGATTGCTAATCAAAACCCTACCTTGACTTCCCACTTCTCACCTACGCTACTTACGGCCAGAACAAAATACTAACTAGCACCAAGTATAATGAGAAATGCTAGTGTTAGTTGTTAGTTGTCCACGCTCGTACATGACTATAAACCATTGCTTGGCATCGGATTCACTTTCCACAACGATCAATGGTTTAGAACCACCACTACCAGCATGAAAACATATGTTAGTTGTCCACACTCGTACAATATATAACAAAGAGTTGAGATCCGAAAACAAATGCTTTTGACACTCATTTTGTAGGGCCCACTTCGTAATGCATTTCAACGATCTGAACCCCCAATATTTTAGTACATCATTCAAAGATTGTCCTCATAAAAAATTAGACAAATCCAAAACCGTTAAGATATTCATTGGGAATGGATGGATATAGTTCTACGAAGAAACACTAAATTGAGTCCAACGTTAAGCACGACCTTTGAGGTATGATATAAAAGATAAATTATTGAATCGTTGTAATACATTAAGGAGTGAGCCTCACAAAACTCGTGAATGAATAATATTTATAAAAAACCTATGCCTCAAATCCTAACCCTATAAATAAGATAGTGCTACTCACACCCCTATTTCTACCTCTCTCATACCCTCGTTAATTTTGTCATTCATCTTCTTCAAGTCATTCAATCTGCCAGCGGAAAATTAAGATAAATATGTAAGAAGTAAAAATAAGTGTGTCGACTACCCCTATAAATAATGCTCAAATTCAGTCAACTTGTATCTCGCTTTCTAAGAACGAAAGACAGAGAGTCGTAAGGATATCTTGGCACCAAAACTTTAAAACAAAGGGTAGTCAATTTCAGTCATGGTTTCTCCAAGGAAAATAAAGGAATGAGCGCGAAAGGTGAAAGAGAGAGCTCATGAAAAATCAACTAATATATAATTGACTTCCCAAAAGATGAGGATCTACCATTCACACCCAAATCAGTAGTAATTATCAAATAATGATAAAAGAAAGCATACAAGCACAAGTAACATAGTTGTGACAAATCAGTTTTTCTCCCCAGCGCAGTGGTTGCGTTTGCCTTAAACATTTACCCATCATACCATGTTCGCCACAGTTTTCAACCGCAACACGCTGATTTTTGGGCAGCTTGAGCAGCCCCAGCTCCCTGGTCTGGTTGATTAATCTTGATTGTCTGAGGCTGCCAAAATCCAACAAAAGTAACCTTAGTATATCATCAGGGCACGAGATGACAGATTGGGTTTAATCAAACGGTTGCTAGTGCCACTCAACTCTAGTTGGTAGCAAAGGCTCAATAATGAAAAAACAAATTCGGCACTTTTGGGGGTGACTGACAACCAACTAATCTATGCGCCCACTACCAACTTTGATTTAATTATTGAACAGAGAGTTTCTTTAAGCCAGAAAAGACACTCTTTTCCGTTTAAGTGTTAAACAGAATGATTCTAGAGAAAAAAATATATATATACCGTAGATTTCAAGTATCAAATTAAAGAGATCAGATAAATACCAATAATTAAGTTATAGAAAGGAAACAGAGCTGCGTATTTATCAGGATGAAAATGCAGTAATACAAGTGACATGGACATTATACCTCAGCCCTTGAATCAGTATCAGCGAGTCTTTGCTTGATATCCCTAGCTATTGAAAAGAAGACCTCCTCCACATTCAAATTCGTCTTTGCACTCTGTAATACACAGTATCTTTTCAGCAAAATGGGAAAAAAACCAACCACTTTGTAAGTTAGAAGACACCATGAGAAACTCACAGTCTCAAAGAATTTGATGCCATATTCGTCAGCAAGTGCTTGGCCCTTTGAAGTTGGGACAGCCTGAAAGAAGTCACTTTGGTCAAGACAAGATTGAAGAACCCTGAATCACACTCAAGAAAAATACAAAGAAAGGATGGGAACAAACCCTTTTGCTTTCGTCCATGTCAGCCTTGTTACCCACAAGGATCTTGTTGACATTGTCAGAAGCATGCTGTTCTATGTTACGAATCCAATTCCTAATGTCTGAAAACAGGTAGAAATATAGCTTGATTACCATGCATTTATAATAACCAACCAACGTACAACAACAACAACAACAAAGCCTTTTCCCACTAAGTGGGGTCGGCTATATGAATCCTAGAACGCCATTACGCTCGGTCCTGTGTCATGTCCGCCGTTAGATCCAAGTACTCTTAAGTCTTTTCTTAGAGTCTCTTCCAAAGTCTTCCTAGGTCTTCCTCTACCCCTTCGGC
>JAOTRO020000026.1:3797897-3808954 GCA_028566515.2 Pyracantha coccinea | reverse complement strand
TGAGTCTTCAATACCACTGAACATATTAGGTAATATATGTTTCAAATAACCAAAAGATCATGCCCCAAATGATGATGCAATAACAATACCTTTTGTAGATTACTATTACGTGACGCATGAACCAAATTAGCTCTTCTAGGAACCATGTCATCCACATAATATAGCCCATCTCTCTTAGTGCCACGCCTGATGATCTCCTTTGTCTGAATATCGTGAAGCAAGCAAAATGAAGGATATATTAATACAACACAATCCAATTGTTCAATGACTTGAAGTACAAACAATAAAAGATGGGACAATGAAGGAACCAATAAACAATTATGTAAGGGAAGAGAGGGTGTAAGGGACATTGTTCCCGATCCAACAACAGCAGCATTAGTACCATTAACAGTTGCCACACACTTTCTATGAGGATCTTTCATGGACTGAAACAAAGGTCTATCATACGTCATATGATCCCTTGCACCGGAATCTAAAATCCAACCTGTATTGATCATTGTAATCACACATGCGATAATAATACACGACAATTATAGTACCAAACAAATTACGGAACCACACGCTGTAAGAAACACATAGAGCAGCACTTGAAAACCAAATTACACTTCCAATCCCTTATTTTCCCTTTGTTATGATCAACAACACACGTCATAAACAGAAGGGGACAACCCCTTTTTTCCATGCAGCAATTTAGGAAGCAGCAAGAAAAGCACACTTGCAATTGTGCACGACAATTGCACGACGCACGGCAAGTGTAGGAAAAACGCACCAGCACTGATACCTTGCAGATTTTTCTTTTTTCTTTTTCCCTTCTTTTCCTTAGCAGCAGAATACGTTAGGGTTAGGATACATCAGGCTCTGATGCCAAATAGAATTATTAAATAGACGGGCATACGACCCACTTCTAACAATACCGATATTGTCTCCAACTTGGTAACTACCACCTGCATAATTTGTCAAATGTGGAGGTTTTATCACAAAAGACTTCGGTATTAGTTGGAATGAAATTATAATATTTAAACTATTCTTTTGTTATTAATATGATCGATGTAAGACATTTCAACAATTACGTAATATTCACCAAAAAAAAAAAAATGTAAACCCCACATGTTGTGCGAACTTGGTCGAGTAGTCACAAGTATATCACGAGAGGGTGGTGGCATGAAGTGGCACATCAAATTGTGTACATCTGCCTCAAGCGCTGCTACCAACCAGTAGCACATAAATCTATTTAACTTGTCAGCATAATCGAAGAGATTATCATCATAAGAGGATATGTCTTTTCTCTAAACAGTGACTTACTGCATGGGGTGTCCTTAAATATTATTAATTTTCTCTTGTGCCAGAAGCATTGCATCCATAATCTTTCCTGCACTTTCTCAGCAACCAAACAGACTTTTGAGTTGATCACTACTCAAAAAACCCAACTTTTGGTTGTTGAATTCTCTAACTCTCACTATATCTGTTGGATTGGAACTTGAAGAAGAATCAGCTATGAAGTCTACTGCTATGGTCTCTGCAGCTTCTTTTCATGATCTGGAGAAGCCACTGCTTGTCGATAATTCTCGGGTTCGAATCCGATAGAACCATGCTAGAGATGTCCATATTCTCACTTCTCAGCTCTGCCTTCTTGGTCATTTCTTGCTTTTGGTGCCACTCAGAATCTAGAGAGCACTCTCATCACTGTGAGCTGGGTTTTTTTATATGTTTTTTTCCCATTTCCTCTATTTTTCAAGGGTTTGACACTTGCTCTTTTAGTCATCTGCACTCCGAATTAAATATTTTGGAAATTTTTCCGCACTCGCAAAAGTAGTACAGAAGGATAAAAAATGAGTGCTAGAAGTACTAGATATGTTTTATGTTTTTAATCAACTTGATTCTGATGGTTATGGAACTTTTGGATTTGGCAACCAGGAGAAGAATTTGGGTACCACATCGCTTGAAATTTTGTATTTATCATTCGCATTTTTCTCTTTGGTGGCGTCGGCAGGTTCGACGTTTGGGTTCAAAGAACTCTTTGATTCTTGGGACTACTGGCTATTGGTTGTTCACAGCTGCACATTTGAAATCAACTTGGTAGCTACTTTACTAAGCCACTAAATAACTAGCAACTGAATTCTTAATCCAAAGTAAAAAAATCAGCTGATGTGCATAGAGCACGACTTCTTAACTGCAGATTACAGTAGTACACATATGACATACGTTCTTTGCAACGCATTGAAATCACGAAAGTAAAAAGTTTATGCAAATATGTCAAACTGTGATTTGTTTGCATGGAGGAGCCAAGTATAAGAAAGTCTTTACTCTAGTTTTGTTGCACATGCTTTAACGTTGAACTATTTCTTTGTAAGTACATAATGGTTCTGGTTTCTTTGTACCTTGGGTGTGCCTCTTCAATTATATGGGTCGAGCAGGTATGAGATCTCATATTTGCATCAACTTCAAGTCTTAAGTGTTTAGTGACAAAAGATGGAATTTAATTGCTGAACTGATTGTGAATCCATCAGGGAACATATCTAACTGCAGCAGTGCATAGTCATGCCCGAGACAATGGTTTACATGAAGGAACAATTATTGGCAGCTTCAACGGAGAATTTTAGGGATTGTTTGCCTGTCGACAGGTGAATCTGTTCGGTCCTCCTTATGAATTTGTGCTACAATTTTCTATCAAATTTATCCTGTCATTTTGGCTTATGATCTTTGCTATGAACTTTTGCAGTTCATTAGAAATCTTTTACCACTTTTCTTGCTAAAAAGTAGAAAAGTGTGTGCCAATTGCCATCCTTTTGTAGACATTGCTTGTTTGAATTTGCGTTTAGAATCCATGGTTGTTTGGATATGATGTGCATTGATTTTGTTTCCCTTTTGATCACTGCAGGACGGAAATGCAGGCGACATAAATTTGTTGTTCACCGTGTTTCTCTACACTCCGCCCACCCACCCACGTACCTATCCTCTCACAATCTGACTCCGACCAACTCTCTCCACTCCAGCCACCACCGCACCTCCGATCTCTTCAGCGCTTCTCTCTGTGGGGTTTCAAAATAAGGCTTGGATTTCAAATTGGGGCTTAGGGTTTCGAATTGGGGGCTCATGTTAGGAGTAATTTGCGGGTCTATCTCTTCTCTCTCTCCCCCTCTCTCCCTCCCTTCAATCTTCACCGATTCACTCATTGTCTCTGATTTTAAAATGGGGTTTTAATGTAGGTTCGGATGATTTCAATTTGAATATGGATGATTTGGATTTTGGTGTAGGTTCGGTTTCGGGAAATCCCGAAATACCGAAAATGTTTTGGGAATCCTGAACTTCGGGAATATTGGTATTTTGGTTCGGGATCGGTCATCAGATTTCCATCGCGAAAACAATCGGTTTGGGACTTCATATACCGTTTTCGGTTCGGTATCCCATACCAAACCAGCCCTAAAAACGAGCCATCTGGTCAGCCCTCGGTTGGAGATGGCCTACGCTTCACATAACAATAATGTGGTACAAATTCGCATTTGATAAAAACCGAACCTAAACCTCTCACTTACATTCAATAAAGAGAATATCGTTAGACTGTAGTATGAAATTGCTAAAAGTGTAATTTCAAAGAAACAAAACAAAAAATAGAAAGAAAAAAAGAAGGAAAAACGTTGCAATTAATGGGGGCAATGATACCGAAATGATTGGCAAACTGCTCGCCGGCGTTTGTCGTTTCGTCAGATTTTTCTTTCGATTGATTCAAAGACCTTTACTTTACCGCTTGATTCCCGACCAACCGGTGAAGTCCCAAAATTCAGAATCCCCTCAACTGCCTCTCAATTTTCTCACCAACCAAACAGTATTTTAGAGTTATGAACTGAAAATTAACGCCAATTGAAAGTCAATCTCTCTGTTTGTCCACCAGCTCTCGGTTTTCTCTGCCGGCAGAAACCCCTTCCTTTTGGCCTCGCACTTCTGGACTCTCTCACTCATGTCTAGGGTTTTATAGCGATTCTTTGAGAATCTGTACAGAGAAGGACTCGAAAGCTATGAACTCGGCCGGTTTTCCAGATGAAGAGACGCCTCTGGTGGCGGATAATTCGCCGATTCAAAGCCAGATGAGTCATACCAGAGACGTTCATATTCTCAGCTGTGCCTTTTTGCTGATTTTCCTCGCTTATGGGGCAGCTCAGAATCTCGAGACAAGTGTCAACACGGTAAGTTTTTAAGTTCCGAAACTTTAATTTGCGGATGTGGGTTAGGCCAGTTGGCTCGCCCGCACCAGAGTTTGAATCCGCTGCTCGTAGATTAGAGTGATTTAGAATATCCCCTTATGTCAGAAACAAAAAAGTTTGAAACTTTTACTTTATAAATGCTTTCCCTTTTGATAGATTGATGTGATTTTTTCTTGATTCTGGTAGTTTTGGGCTGTGAATTTGTGTTCAGGAGGATGATTTGGGGACAATTTCACTTGGGATTTTGTATTTGTCTTTCACATTTTTCTCTATGGTGGCGTCTCCTGTTGTTCGAGCATTGGGATCGAAGAATGCTTTGATTCTTGGGACTACTGGCTATTGGTTGTTCATAGCTGCAAACTTGCTACCCTCTTGGTAGCTACTAATTTTCTTATATCCTTACTCTCTTACATAAATTTGTTCACTATGCATGTGCTTTAGGTTTGAAGTATTTCAATGTAGGTATACTATGGTTCCGGCTGCTTTGTACTTGGGATTCGCTGCTTCGATAATATGGGTTGGGCAGGTGCGTATTTGTTTTAAGTCTCTTTTTAGTGTTTGGTGGAAATGCTGACCATAATGAGTGTCTATCAGGGGACATATCTAACTTCCACCGCGCGTAGTCATGCCAAAGATTATAATTTACATGAAGGAACAGTCATTGGCCACTTCAATGGAGAATTTTGGGGAGTGTTTGCCACTTACCAGGTGACTTTGTGTTATTGGTGAATTTATGTTACATTATTGGTAATGTTTGTCGCTGTTTTGGCTTATAATCTCTACTTAAAACTTTTGCAGTTTGTGGGAAATCTTATATCACTCGCCGTGCTAAGAGACGGAACAGTATGTGACTCTGCCATCCTTGTAGTTAAACTTGTGCCCTTCCTGTTGATTTTGTTCGCTCATTAGACCCCACGAGTCTGATGGTCCTAGCATAGAAAAGAACCGTCGTTTTGGAATCTTCTTCAATCTCTTTAGTTAAATCAAAATGCATTTGTTGGTAACGAAACCTGATATTATTTTAACAAGTACAGCAGTCTTACGGTTGTGCAAACATGGCTTTAGGTTTCTTCCTCCTTGGACTTCTCAGTCTACGAAATTTAGGAGTGTCTAGTCCGGCACATACACTAGACTAAGATTTTTATTTAGAACTTATCAGTGTTTTGAAATTACGTGCATTGATTTATTTTTCTTCACATCACTGCAGGGGGGAAGTACTAATGGCACAACCTTATTGTTTAGTGTGTTTCTCATCAGTATGACTTTGGGTACCATACTGATGTGCTTCTTACATAAAAGGGAGGGTAGAACAGAGGAGTACACCCAGGATTCTTCTCCCAGCTTCTGTGCATCTCTGTTGTCTTTGTTAAAGACAATCATTACTCCTTTGTATGATGTACGGATGTTATTGATCATCCCCCTCATGGCGTATTCAGGATTGCAACAAGCATTTGTGTGGTAATTACTTGACCAGTTATTACTGCCTACTTTCTAGTTATAGCTGAAACATTATATTTTAGGTTTTCATTTCTCCTTTTACTTTTTCCCTTGTTGAACATTGCACAATTGTTTTTAGGGCCGAATACACCGAGTATATTGTTACTCCAACGCTTGGTGTGTCTGGCGTGGGTGGTGCAATGGCAGTTTATGGAGCTTTTGATGCAATTGTAAGTATGCCAACAGAAGTGGTTTGTATCATTGATTCAATGCAGTTTGTACCATTAGTTAGTTCAGTGGAGATTGCATTCAAAATCAAAACTTTGGCTGATGATGCATTAATTGAGTTTTTATGCATGCTCGATATCTGGTGTTTATCCATCTCACGTTTGGTTGGATCATAAATCAGTGTTCACTGACTGCTGGTCGAGTTACGTCCGGTCTCAAGTCCATCACTATTATAATTTCTGGTGGAGTCCTCCTTCAGGCTATAATATTCCTGTGGATTCTTCTAGGATACAGGTTAGTAGTATTTACGTGTAGCACCACAGTTTTGTAGAGGGAGAAATTTTTATGGTAAAATCTAATTCAAACCTTTGGCAGATAATGTAAATATCTGATTTGAAGCTGTTGTTGAATATGCAATTTCTTGTCATGATGCAGCGCCGAGAGTGGTGTACTCGGAATTGTCTACCCTCTTATAATGGCAGCTGTATTGGGTATTGGTGACGGAGTCTTAAACACACAGCTTAGTGCTTTGCTTGGTATATTCTTCAAGAACGACACGGTATTGACTACACCTTCCCCTAATTCTGTTCCCTAATGCTTTACATGTATCGATTTGTACTCACAATATGGTGTTTCTGGGAACAGGAAGGAGCATTTGCACAGCTCAAGGTCTGGCAGAGTGCTTCGACTGCAGTCGTCTTCTTTATCAGTTCATACATCTCATTGCAGGCAATGCTGATTGTTATGCTTGCCGCTATTGCAATCTCATACACCGCCTTTGTTTTTCTCACGCTTCGAGAGAAAGCGTCGCCGTCTTCAACTTCTTGATGTGGTAAGATGAAAATTGAAATCATCCTTGAGAAAAATTCGTGTACACAGGCTGGTACATGTCATGTTTGCTACTGTTATAAACCAAGGCATTCAACCTTGATTCGTATGGGCAGCATATCTCCTTAAAGTTGACTTCACTAACTAACAAATCAATTATCACAGCTAACAACTTGTTAATTAGTGAATGACCACTAACAGAATGACACCTATACAATCCAGACCGACAGTTTACTAACAGCTACATTCTCCAAATCGATCCGCAAGCAAATGTGTTGTCTGTAACTTGTTCATCTATATCTATATCTTCTATACTACCATATAAAGCCAGCAGCCCATTTAGGGTCACGGCCTTCACCAAAAAAGAATGGGACAAAAATGCTTCCCAAACAAAACAGTTAAAAAGCAGTTCAAACTAATGCATCAAATAATGTAGGGGTATTTTCGTTATATAACAATGTTTTTTTTTATATTTAATTTTTTTTGTTCGGTTTTTTTTCCTTGTTTTTTTTGTTTTTTTTTAATTAGTACCTCATAATGAGCTAGCAATCATGTAATTCAATCAGTTGTTTATTAAATATTATTTTCTCTATTTTTAAACACGTTCAAAACATCTTAAGAAGCGTAGTGCCAGCCATAAAAAAGGTATTTCGCAAGCGCATGATAATGTGATTCAATTAGTTGTCAAATAATTGTATTTTTTTTGTTAACAAATGATATTATTTACACTAAGACCTACTCCAACCCTTGGAGTAAAGCTCAAATTTTAGGTTCTAAACTTACCTCAACGTGCTCCAACCCTTGAGGAAAATATGAGTTTTAACCCAAAACTCATTTATGGGGCAAATTTAATCTAAGATTCCCCTTCAGTTAGTAAAGCTGGCCCACCATATATATGTACTTTTATGTGTTTCATATTCTATCATAGTGTTTCACGAGTTTTATGGTGTTGGTTTAAATATTTTTCAATATTTATCGGAATCTACATATTTTTAGGTTAAAATATTCATAAAATTAAATTAAGATAGTCTACATTTTTTTTTAATTTACTTTAAAAAAAATATCCTAAATTCATTTTTTAATACTCTCGGGCTAAAAATTTAACCCAGAAGGGTTAGAGGAGAAAAAATGTTTCTGGGTTAAAACCTAAATCTTCTGGGTTAAAAATTTTAGGTTTTAATCCAAGGGTTGAAGATGGTCTAAAGGGGTTGGAGATGGTCCAAGAGGGAAGGGATGGACTTAGCCTCACAAAGAGTTAGCAATAATGTGATTTAAAAAATGTGTAGTCGCGCATAACACGTCGTGATTCAAAAAATATCTTTTGCACGCTCGTAAGCACGTGCATGAAGGCTAGTCTACTTTAACAGAAATATAAGGCTGGTGCTCAAAGTTCAAAGATCATTCAAAATTCGAACTCGAATCTGAAGAGCTCGATTGGGCACATTTGTATTTTTCTTTTTGAATTCTAGCATCATGTCAATTCGCAGTTTGATAGCATAAGATATTATTTTGACGTAGGACAACAAACTTGATGTAGGATTTGTTTTTCCTAAAATAAGTAAGATTTAGAGCTTGTTTAGAAGTACTTTTAAAATGATTGAAAACATTTTTGATAAAAATATTTTTTAAATTAATTTTTTAGTAAAAATCCAATTGGATCTTGAAAAACCACTTTAAGTACTTTTTGAAAGAAGCACCAGATAAGTGTTTTTTAGTGGACTTTAAGGGTTTTTTCTGGTGCTTGTCCCAAAAAGACTTTAGCAAAAAGCACTTAAAGTGTTTTTGGACCTCAAAATCAATTCCACCAAAACATTTTTAGTCATTTTAAAAGCACTTCTAAACAAGCTCCTAGGGCTAGTTTGGGGCTGTTGTGCTATGAAAAAAGTGTTGTTTTAAGAAGCATGGGTAGAGCTGCTTCTGCTTTCTGCTGTTTTGGACTCATGATTTTGAAAAAATTTCATTTACCAAACACAATTTTAGCTCCAACTTTTTTAAAAAAAGTTGCTTTAAAAAAAAATCAGCAACAAACCTGCCCTTAGTTAGTTTTCCTTTTCTTATTTGGTTTGTTTGTATTTTGTATGATTTTGGATTTCCCTTTCCTAGTAGGATTAGGTTTTGGTTGTGGTGTTCACTTTAAGGGTGGGCAAACGGGTTGGGGCGAGTTAAAGCAGTTCGGGGTGGGTACGAGACGGTCCAAATTTTCTAAATTTAAAACGTGGCGGGGCGAGACAGATCCAAATAGAGAAAAAGGCCCCCGGTCCAGACTGTATCCACTATCCAAATAGCTGAGGAAACAAAATTTGTCTAATTCTCTCTCTGTCTCTGACCTCGATCTAGAATTCACGACTGTCCTGACTCCTCCCCTCTCGACTTTCCAAAAAGCTCAGTTCTTTTGCTACTAAGTCCCAACTCGATCGAGTAGGTCTCTGCTCATGAAGGTGGATAGTTGAAAGAAGTGCACGAACAAACAAAGTCTGAGCGAGACTTAAAAAACTGGTTAAAAATTGAATCGAGATAAGACCAGAGAGGAAGAGATCAAACTGGATGACGTCTTGCCGGAGAAGAAAGATACCTTCGTCGAAGTCTCCATGCACGATGGCTAAGTTTTGTGTTAAGGAAAACATCAAGATGCTTACAAGAACTTACATTTATCATATTTAAGTACTTAAATTAATTAGTTAAAATTTTAATAATATATATAATAAGTTATTATTATGAAAATATGTCTACAAGTTGGCTTAATGAAATTTGAGAAGAAAAGGTTTGACAAAAAAAGAAAAATTTGAGAAGAAAAGAAAATCAATGAAATTATAGAAAAATTATCCTATCATGAGTTTTTAAATAATATTTAGTAAGTTACTATTGTGCAAAAAAATGTCTACAAGTTGGCTTTAATGAAATTAGAGAAGAAAAGAGAAGCAATAAAATTATAGAAAAAAATTCTACAAGTTGGCTCCTCAACTGACCTGCAACTGAGCCGTCTTACACGACCAGATCTCTGACGACTCATCCGGTGGATGTTATGGATATCTCTAGATGCGGTGTTGTCGGCGACTTGGCGTTGTGGAGTTGAGTTGATTGATGGTTCTCTTCTCGGATTAGTTAGTTTTGTGGCCTCGCAATTCCAGTGGCGGTGCGATGTGGCCTCTTGTTTTAGCGACGGCTTATGTGTGCATTCAGTACATGATTTGTCGCATTTATCATCTGCTGTGACAAATTATATCGTTTGCACCTAGTTCTTGTGTGTGATAGTTTGTTGACTATGCAAATTTCTCTCTAGATCAAGATATTGCTCAATGGAGATTATACACCCTTTTGGCACCTCTTGTAAATTTGATTTGCGTAAAATTTATCTATCGTTGCTTGTAATAAAAAAAATTGTCAATTCTGTCATTCATTCATTAATTGTTGCGATTGCTTTTGTTGTTATATTTTGTTTTAATTGCAATAGATCTGGCACATGCATTTGTCAGATATGGCCACTGGTCCAGTCCTAACCACATTAATATTGTTCCAATTTAATTACCTATTATTAAATGTTAGGTTTTATCACAAAAGATCTTAGTGTTATTAGGAGTAGAACCATATACTTATATATTGGATATTATTTTCTTAATTTCACGATGTGGGACTTATATTCAATAGCATTGAGTTTAAATTTAGGTTTTTTTTCCGGTACAAACGATATTCTGGATTAATCTACATTAAGGGGAAAAGGATAGTTTGAACTTTGAACCCCAGATGTAGTGAATTGACGAAAAATATTGTAATTACCATAGCAATCTACCACTTATAAGACCTATTCATTTATGAATGAATGTCGTTTCTTCAAAAAAGAATATTAAAAAATTAATATGAAGCACAAAATAGAAAATACCCACCAAAACAAATATGAAAGTGAGTAATGCTACGAAGATTAAATTTGTAGAATAAATTTTGTAAACTAAATGATATGAAAGTTGACAATTGAATTAGGGGTTTGCTATCCACACATCCCATTTTACTTCTCACACACCCCTTGATAATTTCTGTCCGTTGATCTTCTTCAATTCATCCGATCCGACGACTGAAAATTAAAGAGGTGTGTGAGAAGTAAAATAGGATGTGTGTGTATATCACACCCCTTGAATTATTATTTAATCGTAGATAAACATGCACATATTCTATTAGTGACACCTTATTTGATTTGCTAATTTAGTCTATAAATTTAATCTTCCTAACATTACTCATATGAGAGCCGTCAACGAATTGTTGTCTCTTCCCATCTTTCTCCCACCTAAACTCCAACGTTCGCACAGTCATTCAACTCCTCTCTCTCTCTCTCTCTCTCTCTCTCTCTCTCTCTCTCTCTCTCTCTCTCTCTTT
>JAOTRO020000026.1:3779584-3793286 GCA_028566515.2 Pyracantha coccinea | reverse complement strand
ACAAAACAAATTGCTTCTTTCATATACTCATTTTGTGGGATTTCAATGCCGAAAACCACTTTCTTTCAATATTTTCAAACAAGGTAGCTTTGTAAACTAACAAAGAACAAAAGAAATTGTTTACTCTCTTGACGTCAATCTATTTAGATTGATCAATGTTATCCTCCATTTTGAAACCTATGTTATGGATCTATTAGTCTCAGCTTAAACGCTTCTAGAAACTTAGAGATGTAGAGATGCATGCATGCATTCATTAATTCAAATTTATCTATTGCTCAAAGGTTAGAAATTTTCTGGTTATACTAGATTTAACTTAGGTTATCTTTCAAACATAATTATTCATGCAATTTTAAATCCCGCAACATCGCACGGGCATCTCTATCTAGGAAATACATATAAGGCACCGATAATGCTACGTTTTATTTCTTTGACAACAAAATCATTGAATGTTGAATTAATGAAAAGATGATGATTATTTCATCTATTTAGCTTGGGTAAAAGTCAAATTCACTGGTTGGTCATGATTTCTGCGAGTAATGAAAGTTGTTTAGAATTGTTTGAAGAGCTGTTTAATTGTAATTATTCTTTTGTTTTTTTTCCGTTAATTTATAAATAAGATTTCTTTGTGCCATCTAGGTTCTTGAAGTGAAGAAAGAGAAATCAAACTCATACAAGATACGTAAATCAACTAATTAGGTAACTTGACAAAAGCAAAAACCAATTCACTAATTTCTTCTTTTGTTGTTCCAAACAAAATTGGTAGGGATTTTATCATCAATGGTCCCTTATGTTTTATGAATCAATAGTTTTCGTCATTTATGTTTCAATTCAATCAATTTGGTCCTTCATGTTTATTGCCATGTGGATAAACAAATTCAACTATTAATAAATATAAAAAATAATTTAATTCAGTACGAAAAATAAATGAATGATAATAAAATCTCTGTTCTCTTTTTCCCTTCTCTCTTGGATCCATAACTCCCATGCAACCACCGCCAAACCCCAACCCAATTCTGACGCAAAAATCCTCGTCATGATTGTCAACGTCCTCATGCTTTACGCCTTCTTCACCTCGAAGAAAAAACTTGAGATTATTGTTGATGGTGCCTGCGTCTCTCCCTCTATGCTCTATAAAGCCAAACACTAACACCACCAACAAAGAGAAACCACAAATTGAACCAATTTAAATTCAAACCACAAGTCGATGCCATCATGAGAAAACAGAGTGGAATGGCTTGGAGGAGAGGGAAGAAGAGAAGGAAGATAGAGATCCAGATCAACTAGTTTTTTTTTTTTAACAAAATTTGACACCAAGAATTGAATTGACGTGTGAACTGAACATTGAACATTGAAGCTAAATTGATTGAACGAAAACATAAAAGACGAAAATGAATGATTAATAAAATATTAATGACCATTTGTGGTAAAAATAAATAATAAAAAAAAAAAAAACACTAATTTGGTAAGTTCGTTACTTCTGAATTCATTAAAAAAACAAAATTCACCGCACGTGCCACCCTTGCGATATGCAGGAGGAGCAGTGGAGACCATCGGTTTTAATCCATCCCTTTTATTATAAAACCGTGTTCGACGAATTTGACGCTGTCGGTGATCCCCCTAATTCTCCTCCCCTTCCTCCCCCACATTCCTCCCACCTCCCCATCTCAATTCATTCCCCAATTAATTTTTTTCTTTTTTTCTTTTTAATTTTTTATTTTAATTTTTCCAAATTTTGATCCGATTTTTCGTACAATCCGATTCAGATCGAACCCGGATCGGACTTAGAGAAAAAATGGCGGCATCTCGACGGCTTCGGGACCTGCAATCGCAGCCGGGGAACAAGATCTGCGTGGACTGCTCCCAAAAGAACCCGCAGTGGGCTTCGGTTTCGTACGGCGTCTTCATGTGCTTAGAGTGCTCCGGCAAGCACCGCGGGCTCGGCGTCCACATCTCGTTCGTCCGATCCGTGACCATGGACTCGTGGTCCGAGATCCAGATCAAGAAGATGGAGGCCGGCGGCAACGAGCAGCTCAACGCCTTCCTCGCCAGCTACGGCGTTCCTAAGGAGACGGATATCGTCACCAAGTACAACACCAACGCCGCCAGCGTGTACCGGGATCGGATTCAAGCCCTAGCCGAGGGGCGTCCCTGGAGGGACCCACCCGTCGTGAAGGAGGCCCTAGGGTTTGGGAAAAAGAAGCCGCCTTTGGCCCAAGGCGGCGGTGGAAGCGGCAGGGGAGGTGGTTCTGGGAATAATGGGGGGTGGGATAGTTGGGACGACGACGGTTTCAGATCGTCGAACGATATGAGGAGGAATCAGTCGACCGGTAACTTTAGAGGGGGCGGTGCTCACGGTGGTGGCGGTAGTGGTAGTGGTGGATATGGAGGTGGCATGCCGGCCAGATCGAGGTCCACGGAGGACATCACGAGATCACAATTCGAGGCTTCTGCGGCTAACAAGGAGAGCTTTTTCGCCAGGAAAATGGCGGAGAATGAGTCGCGGCCTGACGGGCTACCGCCCTCACAGGGCGGGAAGTATGTCGGGTTCGGATCGACCCCCGCCCCTTCTCAGAATCATAATGTGAATGCGCAAGGCGATGTGTTGTCTGCCGTATCACAGGTTGCATTATTTTTGTTATTATGTTAATTCTTGATTCGTGGTTGTAGATGGAAATGGCTGATATTGATATACACTACCTGTCTGTTTTTGGTTTTCCGTTTGTTTAATTTGAATAGGGTTTTGGAAAGTTATCCTTGGTTGCTGCATCGGCGGCTCAGTCGGCTGCAAGTGTAGTCCAGGCAGGCACAAAAGAGATAACTACTAAGGTATTTCTCTATCCATTCTTAAATTTGTTAGATGCTAGACAATTGCTCCGCAACTGCCAGGCATTTATACTTGGATATGATTGAAATGCCATGCACTACACTGCATGTTTAATACTTACTTTGAATGCCGTCAATGGCATCACTACGTATGAGGTATGCCTGCTGCATTTCTTTTGGCTATATTGGTATATGTCTGGCACCCTTTGTTCTATTAGTTATGTTTTTTCTTTTTCAAAATCTTCACTGTTATGTGCTTGTCAGTTTGATAGTGTACAACTTCATGATTTTTGACTGTAATGTGTGCTTTTAGTGGTACTCTTGGTTTATAACCTTTTTGGTTTGTATGCCTGACATTTGGTGCGATGTTTTAACTGTGATCTTATTTGTGCAAACATCACTTTTGAGCTAGGAAACTCTAGCTTAACTGCAATAGCGAAAGGCAATAAACAGGAAAATGAAAACAAAGTGGTCTCTTACTTTTCCGCTTAATTAACATTTAGTTCTCAGTAAAAAAGCATTTCTGATCATTCCAACCAGAAGATGGTTAGTATGCTGGAAGACAACTTTACTCTAAAAAATATGGTGATTTCCTCCCTGTTAATTGTTCTTTTAAATATTCGGATAAATTAGGTGAACAGGCTCAATATTGTGTCATTTCTCTATTGCCTCACTGAGTAACTCTTTTTAATTTTCAAACTGTTTCACAAGTTTTATTTTGTAACCCTCCATTTCCACATACAGTGGGTTAACTCCTCAGAACTAATGACTTGCTCATTGGTTGTATTAAACACCTCATCACCTTGATCTCCCCACTTCAACAAATAGCATCCCGAAATACTATTACAACCATAACATCTCCTATCGACATAGAAACAATTACCAAACAGTCTACCCCAAACAATTACAAACATAAAATCTCCCACGTGGCCTCAATTACTGGCAGGCCACCACCACTACCACTACTCGTCACATTCATCACCTCAATTAACACATAACAAACACCCAGGTTGGCCAAATGGATAGCCATTGGCTGTTTCTATTCCTTTTGTAATTGATTAACCTAAATATCCTGAGGTTTGAAAATATTAAAAAAATGTATTAATGGAGGGAAAAAGAACGTATATCGTAAGGAAGACACGTCTGGGTGATTTACGCATTTTTTGTTTCTCTTTCTTTACTTTCTTTTTAACATTTTCAAGAAGGGTATGAGAGTTTTCAGTCCTGATCCGTGTGTGTGAGACTGAGAGTTTGTGTGAGAGAGAGCGACCACTAAACATCACTTAAAAGCTCCGTTCAGACATCTTATACAAAGTTTCCATGAAATTGTTCTAGTTGCATTTGTGTTATGTGAATGTGGTACACAATATTTTCACATTAAATTAATATTGTCCATTATTTTTACAAGAAACAGATAAATTGAAAGCTATATTTCTTCAATCACCAGTAATAATTAATATAGACCTAAAGGTTAGCCCATTTCTGAAATTTGATAATGAAGTTGTATGATCGAACTTTTATAACAGGTGAAAGAAGGCGGCTATGATTACAAGGTGAATGAAACTGTTAATGTTGTCACGGCAAAGACGTCAGAGATAGGACAAAGGACTTGGGGGATCATGAAAGGGGTCATGGCAATGGCATCACAGAAGGTTGAAGAGTACACTAAAGACGGAACAAACTGGAAAGCTGAGAATAACTGGCAACGAAACGATAGTGAACAGAATGGATACTATCAAGAGTTTAAACAGGAGAACAAAGAATGGAATTCTTCTTCCGTAGGGGGGCAATCATCGAGTGGGAATCTCAATTCTTATGGCTCTAGTTCTTGGGATGATTGGGACCAAAAAGACACAAGGAAGCAAGAGACTACTAAAGGAACGGGATCCAATAGCATTGATGGTTGGGCTGGCTGGGATGATGGGAAAGATGATGGATATGATAATGCTTACCAGAGTGCATCTATTTCAAAGGCTGGTCACAATGGGAAATCTGATTCAGCGTGGACTGGGGGAGGCTTTAACTAAGGTTAGTGTAATACGGGGAACTAATTTTCTGGTTATTTATAACCTTTTCCATATCTTACCTTTTTACCATGCTGTTCCACCAGTATATGCGGGTGCTTGAAATGATATTTGTCTTGAATTGAATTTGGCTTGAGATAGTTACGGATCTAGTTTGGAGTTCTTATTCCTGTTTTGCATTGTATATCCAAGTAGGAACCTCACGTGGTCTCTGCAATTTCTGGTTAACCCATATGTCGCGGACACAAATTAGAACTCAAAACGGATGGATGCCAAGGGTGATACCTAGGTGATGGATATGGAATTTGATGGAGGCGGACTTGTTAGCAGCTGGTGCTGACTGATTGGTTGGTGATTTGTTGGAATTTAGATCCATTTCCATGGAAAAGACACTTTTGTTGAGGTTAGTATATTTGCAGTAAAGTTTTCTTCTCTCTCTTTCATCTGGAAAAGATTTTTACGTAACTTAATTGGGATATTCGTCGTTTTCCAAAAGTTGTTTATATATGTACAACTACCAACAAGGAGGGTTAATTGCCCGATTCAAAAGAGGACTGAAAGTTTGAATTTGTTTGTGGGATTTGAGGAATGAAATTTTCATATGATTTGCATTTGTTCTTGTTTGTTATCCCTCATTCGTGTTCTGATTTGTGCTCGCCCTTTCAAATATCAGTCATTAGCAATCATCTGAATAGTATGACCATGTTCGGCTTCTCAAATCCCTGCCCCGCTCCATTCTTTCCGTTCTCTTATGCTGCTCTATTTAACCATCTAGAGCAAGTCCATTCCACTAAGGGAATTAGTGAATAATAATTGGCCGAGTGCACCTCCACTCCGCTCTGTAGATGGATTGGTATTAAAAAATTATTTTTATAATAATAAAAGATAATTTTATATCTAATTTTTTATTGAATTTTTAACCAATCTCGTCACGTCACATATTATTAACCGAAATTACAATTTTTGTGGTTTGAGTTTCAATTAGATTTTTAACTAATTTCGTAATGTCATGTGTCATGAACTCGTAAGACGGGTTGGAACGCCTATATGCCTAATCTATGTAGGGTAGGCGCCTTATTCAGTAATACGGAATGTCCTTGAATAACTTCTTGAAGTATTTCTCCTACAACCGGAGCTAAAAATAATAGGCTAAGCCTAAATTGATATGTTGATATTGTAAATAAGGACAAATGAGATAGAAAAAAGAAACTGTAACTATAGGGTTTGGTTTTTGTGAATAGCTTTCTGATAAGATTTTTAACCAATTACATTGCATCACATGTTACTATATGTTTAGAATTCTTGTGGATAGATTTTTGATAAGATTTTCAACCAATCACAGCGTGCCACAGGGCATCATCTACAACCTGGTCCTTTCATTTTTTTCTCTATATAAACCCTACACCCAACCTAAACTCATGCCAAAAATTAAAATCTCTATGAAGCCTTCATAGGGTATAAATCTTGAGTTCTTACAATGTCTTCTATAAGGACTGTTGTTCATGCTGCTGGACCATTTGTCACAATTTTGTATTTGGGGCAACCTTCGACAACATTCCAACATTCAAAGATGTTGAATGACTTATTCTTGTGGGCCGCATTGTACCAAACTTGTGTTTGAACTTGAAGTGCCTACAATGAAGGTTTTGAAGGTCCTTTCGTCTCTTGGAGATTTTGGTCGGAAATATTGTCCCTGTAAGAGACGGGGATTTTGAGAGGCAATGACATCCCATGGGGATTGTAAATGGTCGTCGCTGCTGGAGTTGTCATGAAGGTGGTAAAAACTGCCATCAGGATCAAAATAGCAAACATCTAGTCGTTCTAGAATCTGCAAAGCAAACTTTTTCATCGGATCTCTAAGGTCAACACGGACTTACCCAATGAAGATCCGTTGGCACGTTCGTCTGGAAAGGTGAAGTTGCCCAACATAATATAATTTCCGTCGGTTAAAAGTTGTGTGATGAGTTTTACGCGACGACTTTTGCTCGATGGATATCTGTTGCCTTGGAACCTAGGCGACTAATGTCTGATTTAGGAGACGAATTATTTTTGCCTCGCAAGTTGTATATATATATATATCCAATCTCAATCTCAGTGATGAATTTATTCAGATTCATCATCTATGAACATTCACTTTCTTTTTTTTCTTTCTCTTTTCGTTCAAATAACTATCATTCATAAGATTTGAATTGAAATCCTCTAACAAAGCAGAGACCAACGCCGTTAGACCATGTGATTATGAGCTAGCGTACACATGCAGAGACTTACGTATAAACACTTAATTTGTACTTGTTAATTAGCGAATTGGGTCACACAGATTCCTTAGAGATCTCAAGCACAGAACTGGAGGGCTCATCCGCGACGAACCTTTCGTAATCACCGTGAGCTACCTTCGAAGCCGGAGCCTCCACGGCATGAGCTACGTCATGTTGTTGAATCACAAGCACGGATGAGACCACACCATGGCTCGATGAAGCCAATATGTCTCCAATGGGGCCTAACTCTGCATGCTCTGCATGGCGGTCGGCCAATTCTGCCACCATGCGTGACGGGAATCTTCCTTTGCCTACAATTAACAGGTCATGATCTCGACTTCTTCCTATTTCCAAAACCCCCTCCACAATGTTATTGGCTGCCACCTTCTCTATGTACTCTGCTTTCCCATCCCACTTGCTTCTGAACTCAGCCACTGCTTCCTCATCCAGCTCCTGATGATCAAAATTTACAAAAGATTAATATATACTTAAAAATGATAGACATATATATAAAACTTGTGTGATTCCCCTCTGTGATTTTTTCCGGCCCTAGTAATGGTGGACTGCTGTAGCGAAGCCACTAACTTGTCCCCTTTTCAAAAAAGAAAAGAAAAGAGACTAATCTTTTAGGGTATGACACCCCCGTGACAAAGGTGCATTTGTGAATTATCAAATAGATGAGAAAATATTCCCTTCACGTCCCAGAAAGAGTATCGAACGGGTGAGAGGTAAATTATTTTCAAAATGTTGGAACATCATGCATACCTCTTCTTTCTTTCGGTCCATTTTAGCTGTGGAGAAACAATAGCTATTCTCGGTAGACTTGGAGGGCGAAGGCTTTAACATGATCCCATTACTCTCCATGCCCTCTTTCTCAACAAATTTCACAACCATCACTTTAACTGTCGGGTGTTCGGCCATCCTACCGCCAAACTCCAAGGCCTCGCGATCATCAGGCCCACCAAAAAACACAATGCAAACTCGTCGGGTCACAGTGGTGCTAGGCCTTGGAGTTTGGGCTCCGGTGTTTCCAAACCCCCGATCAACGAGCACTGCAACGGAGCACGGTGCAGTTTGAAGCACCCTCTGGTTGACCCCTCGCCAGCCGTGGCCAACAACCTCCGTCGCTTCATGATTATCGCCTTCACGCATCCATTGTTTGTGGAATGGCAAGATGATCATCGTCACCCTCTTGTCGTCCGCCACATGGCAAACATCCTCGTACATTGTGGACAGGGTTGAAATTGCGGTTGTGAGTCGGACCGAGACTCGGCCCAATTGGCTATAGGCCTTGAAGGCGGAAACAACGCCGTGGCTCCATGGGCCGCCGCCCAATCGATTAAAGAAGGGAAAGCCATTCTTTCGGGCCCGTTGGACCATGATGATGGATGAAGATCGCTCAGTGAGCTCCACAAGGTGCATGAGGAAGAGTTTGAGTTGGGCTTTCTTGTCACTTCGGATGGACTCAATGAGGCTAATGAGTGAGGGCACATTGGCAGGCCCATGAACACACGCCAAGATTCGAAGCTCGTCCTTGAAGGATTCAGTGGTTGACAGATCACAGAGCTTACGGTGAGTGCGAACTGAGATGCCACTTGCGGGCTTGTAAATGGCCATCACTAATGGACTAGTGATAAAGGTGGTGAAGAGTGCCATGAGGACTAGAATAGCAAATGTCTCATCATTAAGCACCTGAGATCAAATTAAAAGAGAAAGTTGTAAAAGTCATGTATGTTGTCGGCAATTTTGGCGCTATGCGTGTTACACATAATACTTCGTATTCGGTTTTGTAACCTAATATGTAGAAACCAATAGTATAACTCTTGCTAGCACACGTACAGAGATTTAACAATAACTATATAAGATGTCTTTGGAACATGACGATCCAGGTTATTACTCCAGCGCCTTACATTAACATGATCATGTCACTACATGGATTTTCTTAAGCTCGCTAGTTAGTTTATTTTTTTATGTTTGTGCTAACAAACAATTCCTATAGTACGAACAATTCCTAATTCTACTTGATTAGTTGATGGTTTTGACGAATCGTGACCTAACCGAACGCGTTGGAGTTGCATCATACCTCCCTATAAAAACCATAACCTTTTAGATTGATCCATTCATCTTCTGGGAATGCACAGACAAGAGCAACGCGTTGGAGTAGCATTGCCATTATACTTAAAGACAACACTATGCTACAGACAATTCCTATAAAGTTGTATATATAAAACCTCCTCAAATAGAACCTTTTTGGCTTTTTTTACACAACCGAGAAGATAACAATAGCGATTCTCGGTATGTGGATATCGATCATTTATGCTTAAAAACAACCGATAAGGTTTTGCCCGTATAAGATAATTTATGCTCACTTTATTTAAATTGCAGAAGTGAGTGAATAAGGCAGGGATATGTTATTTACACGTTCTTTTTTACTTCTTACACATCCCTTGTTAATTTATGTCTATTGATTTTTTTTAATTTATCCGATCCGATGGTCAAAAATAAAAAAGATATGAGAAAAGTAAAAATAAGTATGTGAATATCACACCTCTAAATCAAAAGGGACTAAAGAGGAAAATCTTGTCCAGCGAGACGAATCCACCACTTTCAAATAGTTTTGAAGTATAAGATTCGTCAAAGCCTATACCAGAGCAACCCAAAAGTCCTAACCTAAAAAAGTTTAGCTCTTATAGCAATAATTGATAGAATATTTATATTAAGGAAAACTAATGAAAAGAACTTGAAAACTTTGAGTTTAACGATAAGGATAAAATAAAGGGTAAAATAAATAGTACTACGATTGATTTTTTAGTGTAAAAATATGATTTTTCATTAAAGTAAATGAATTTTTCGTTAAAATTCTCTTTATACCATCCAACTTTATTTTTGGATGGATTCACAATAAAGCAAAGGCCGACGAGACAACTATGCCAGATATGCATGCTTTTAATCTTTTCAACGACATTTAACTTTCGAAGAGTGTCATCATGCAGGGTGGAAAAATTGTCATAACGCACCAAAGGATTCATGGATTGGCAAAAGCTTTTAAGAAATCTTTCAAAAAAGTAAAGAGACGAGGGGAAAAGTTGAGTTGTTGTTATCAAATGATTTTGATTTTGCAATTGATTCCCTAACATCTCATGACACTTTCTTTTTATTGTTTTTTTATTTTAAAAGTGAGACAACTGATGACAAGTTATGATTACCATTCATTTCAAAATTAAGGATAATATTTACAGTTTTAATTACTTTTTCTGGCTATTAGTACAATCTCAATTTTTGTTTTTTCTTTTCATTTTCCATTACTAGTAATTTGTAAATTTCATACTTGCTTTTATAATGGAAATTTGTGGTAAAAATTACATCAATAATAATTAGCTGACCTTTTTCTCCTTGCCAATGTTGAGAACAATGAGCTCCACCAACCCTTTGGTGTTCATGAGCACACCAAGCGTCAACGACTCTCTAGCCGGAATCATAAACGTCATTGCCACCACAAACGTCCCCAAAATCTTCCCGGCACAAGCGATCGATATAACGAGCACCAACAGCCCCCAAGCCTCTGCTCCGTGTATCTTTGCTACATCGGTCTTCAACCCACTTGATGCAAAGTAAAGTGGAAGCAACAAGCCGGACACAAAGTCCTCAGTCCTAGCTATCAATCTGTCCGCAAACTGTCCTTCTTTGGGAATTGTTAGACCAAAGACAAAGGCTCCAAATATAGAATGGATACCAATTAGGTCAGTAATGAATCCGGATACCATGACTCCGGCTAGGGTTAGGCATATATAGGCTTCGTCTACGGCATCTTGTTCTGGGGAGCTCCGGCGGGCCACCCAGTTCATGGCCGGTCGGATCACCACCATCATGAAAGCAACAAATGCAACACCTGAGATTCACAAGGCAGTAAATGCCAATGTTACCAAGGTCTAAAAATACAGAATATAGATATTAAATAAATGATAAGCGATCATGTTGTATACTAGTTCTCTCATTTTTTTTAGTGTAAAATATATCATTGTACTAAAAAAAAGTGAGCCACTTATGTAAAACTCAATTCATAGGGAGGTTTTGATAACATATTAATTTATTTACTTTAAGTGGAGAAATAAGTTATATGTGTTTTATAAACAATTGTCACGGACCATTATGAACTTGTTTGAATGTGCTTTTAAAATGATTGAAAGCGTTTTTGGTGAAAATGTTTCTAGAACCAGGGTTTGTATGAATGTGCTTTTAAAATTATTGAAAACGCTTTTAGAGAAAATGTTTTTTGATTCTAAAAGCACTTAAAATGCTTGTGAGAAGAAGCACGTAACTTGTGCTTCTTCCAAGAAGCACTTTAAGTGTTTTTTCGAGAATTTACTTGCATTTTTAGTAAGAATTGGTTCCAAAAACATTTTCATCAAAAACACTTCAAGTCATTTCAAAAACACATCCAAACGAGCTCAATATTTAGTAAAAATGTAAGTAAATCCTGGAAAATCACTTAAAGTGCTTCCTGAAAGAAGCACATAACAGGTGCTTCTTGCATAAAGAACTTTAAGTGCTTTTCGCATCCAAACGAGCCATATATTATTTTAAGTATTAGAATACGAACCATGATTGAATTAGTATATATTTCACTTGTAAGATAAATATATTAATAAAACTATAAAAGTTAAATACACCTTAAGTGAAATAGTATAGCACATGACTATGTCCTCAATACACTAGTACAGTAATACCCAATCTTTCATTTGCTGGAGTAGGTCACGACTACAATTACTCGAATTGTTTATTTAAAAAAATGGAAAATAAAAAGAAACTTGTGAAGAGGAAAAAAAGGAAAAAAAGATCGAGCATATTGTGGAAACTTTTGGACCAGACAAACCTGATAAGAGGACCCAGACTGATACCATAGGACTTTTCTTGTGGCCACCAACGCCGTCACCGGCCAAGGCCACCGCAAGAGCGAGCAAGATCCATGCAGCGACGTCATTCAACGCGGCAGCAGCCATGGCAGTTTCGCCAACCCTAGTGGTTAAAAGCTTGAGCTCTGCTAAAATGCGGGCGAGTACAGGGAAGGCCGTGATCGAAAGCGATACTCCCATGAACACAACGAATTCACTGAAGCCGACTTTGTCAGCCCCGTCGATCGTTCTCCGGAGGACCACTGCGACGCCGATGCCACATAGGAAAGGCACCGATATGCCAGCGAGGGCTATGCCGAATGAACTTCGGCCACTACGGCGTCGGATTGAGCTTAAATCGAGCTCAATGCCTACGAGGAACAAGAAAAAGAGAAGACCAATGCTTGCCACGGTTTCGAGTATTGGAGTGCTCCATGAGGGAAATATTTTGTGTAGGTAGTCTTTGTTTCTTCCAAAGGCTGACGGCCCAAGCAATATTCCACCCTATACAAATAAATAAATGAGAAAAAAAAAACTATAAAATCAGAATTAATTATGAAGAATTAGACACATGTAAATAGTTATCTGGATACAAATTAGAACATGTCTCAAGTTCGAATAAATTAGGAGAGTAGGACTTACAGCAATCTCGGCGATGACTTTGGGTTGGCGGAGGGGTTTGAGAAGGAAGGCGAGGAAGCGGCTGACGACGATGATTAAGGTGGTTTGGACGATTAAGAGTGGGAAGGCGAAGTTTAGAGGATTGTCACCTTGCAATAATCCACTCGATGCAGTTTTGATTGAAGTCACATTCACCGGAGCCATCGTGTGTTATGCAAATAGCTAGTGCCTGTATATAATAAAGATATCATGGAAAACTAAGCAATTTATAGAGAGCGCAATGGCGGAGCCACCCACAAGGCTAAGGTGGGATGTAGTCCAGAAAGGTTTTATGCAAGGGTAGTACTATTCATGTACTCATTTTTACTTCTCACACACTTCTCTCAATTTTTGACTGTCGGATAAAATGAATTCAAGATGGTCAAAGGCAAAAAATTGATTAGTATGTGTTGGAGGTAAAAATGAGGTGAATGACACTATTCTTTTGTAAACTCATGCTTATAGTCCACTCAATTTTAATACAAGTTATTATTTGATGTGTATTTAGTAGAGGATAGGTAATAAATAATAAGCTTTATGCTAAAAATTATAAATTATTTCTATCTCCCTTCCCCTTTCATCCTATTTGTAGCCTATGTGCTTCTTACTCAAGAAAAGAAAAATAATTTTTTGAAATCCACAAGTAAATCCCTATCTCTGCAATTCCTTACTTTCCGTTGCGATTTTCTAATGAAATCACCTTTGGTATGTTCTTAATCTCTTTATTTTCTTATTCTTGATTTTATTAGTAGGTTAATTATTTATATGCTCCTTGAATTTATCTGACACACCCCGATCCGGAATGTCCACCTGGATTCCGAATTGAG
Organism: Pyracantha coccinea; assembly: GCA_028566515.2. Lineage (NCBI taxonomy): Eukaryota > Viridiplantae > Streptophyta > Magnoliopsida > Rosales > Rosaceae > Pyracantha > Pyracantha coccinea. The sequence continues at coordinate 3,779,805 of JAOTRO020000026.1, read as the reverse complement.
TTGTGCTGGCCGACACCAGGAGGGTGACGAAGGCATAAAGTGTAGTGATGTGGAAAATGTGAATAAATTTACACCTAAAAGTGCCTAAATATAAGAGTGCGCTTGTGAGCAGGAATGAACCCATTTCATACGTGATGTCAGAGTATAAGTAAAGTACAGTAAGGTAAGATAAGAATTATACCATCAAAGGTAGCCACCTATACCAAGATTTACCAAAAATC
>JAOTRO020000026.1:3670578-3680803 GCA_028566515.2 Pyracantha coccinea | reverse complement strand
GCAGTTTTGGTTCCCGCACCGCTGATTGAGTTTAGATATTATACCATTCCATTCTTTTTCTTGATCCTACATTCCCATACTGATGATTATCGAACTTGGCTCTTCACGGGGATGCTGTACATAACCGTCAACGTCTTCACAATGATGATGTTCTTGTATCGACCATTCCATTGGTCCCATGAGCCAGGGACCCAACGGTTTATATGGTAGCTACTGGCTAGATCCACCAATAGATTCCAAAAAAGTTGTTCAGGCCCACAGAAATTCCAAACTTCCGTACTAATCAGATTCCGGCACGGCGATGTCGATGTCGTGTACATGTGATCCATGCGCTCTTTTCCTTTTTGTCGTTGAAACTGTATTGAGTTTCCGTTGCAGCATTGTATAAGGTGAATGAATTTATAGAAACAAATGAAAAGTTTTGTTTTTCCTTACCCATATGAATTTGAATCATATTTTTCATTGCTCCATAGTTTTTAACGGTTGAAACAATAATGATACTTAGACACACAAAACTGATCACATAGCCGACAATCTCTAATAGAGGTGGGTCTTATGATCATTACATGTAGGACTCTCATGTGCCAACAATGCATCTAAATAGCGTTATTCTAACCGAATCCCAAATTTGATTTTTGAACTCGGTGCAAAAATAAAAATACATTACCTTGACCAACTGGCCTATTACAGGTTCACCTAAAATTGATTTAGCTTGAAAATGACAACAGGGTATTATGTGTTTGGTTGACCATGGTCAACACTCAACAGTGGTATTCCGTTGTTCACGCGCCACGAACTAGCAAGGTCTCAAGTTGAAAGCCATGGAAACCGGAGGTAGCTTGATATACAAGCCATGGAAGCCGGGTCTCTCTGCAATCTCGAACCTCTAACACTGACGAGCCACGGCGGTGGAGAAAGTCGAAATGCTACGAGTAAGTATGGTATGTTAGGCAAAAGGTAGATTTTTGTCCAGGGTCTTCCTGTTATACTACATTGAAACTAGGATTCTTACGGTCTTTCTACCAATTTCAAATGCAATCGGCAGGCATTACTTGCAGCATCACTATCTTGAGGCCTCTTTCATGGAAAATATGATTCATTCATTGGACACTAATTGGTTGTATAATGAAGAATAGTTGTAAACGAAATACCTTGGCAAAATTAACTCGATTCATTTTGTACAGGTTTCCGAGGATCTCTGCTGAAGGCGTTGAATGAACTCGAGAAAAATAAGGAAGTAGGAATGTTTATAAGTTCTTGCTTTATTCATTGCCAGACATGGATGGCTGGGACATGGCATTCGCCGAAATCTTTAAGGATAAGCAGTAAGGTGAGGAAAGTTTTATCATTTGTATTCAAGTGCTGAGATCATGTGGTGATTTTTCTTGTTAAGTCGAATAAGGTGACGGAAATTCTATCATCCCAGCCTTAGACGATAAGCTTGGCTGCTTCGTGCTATGAAATCACAATCTGTTTTTCTTTCATTTGTTGGTTTTCTGTCAGTTTCTTGCAGAGTCTGCGGGGAAGCTAACAGATTGCCGTTTCTATGCAATCCGGCCTGCTATCATTTGAACTCGAGCGCTTTCAACTTTTTCGGGATATTCGCAACTCGAACCTCACTACCTCAGTATACCCTGGTGAAAAATTCACCCTTCTTGTGCAGACTCGGCATTTGATCTGTAGAAGTCGAAATGAGGGTGTGTAGAGACAAAACAGAACAGTTTATAGTTGCTCTCGCTTCTTTCTACACGGAGGAGTTAAAAGGGCCTCAGTTTTGTATGTAACTGTGTAATGTAGACGACAATTTGGTTGGATTGTGAGATCTTTTTTCAAATTGCCAATAGTATTTCTCTTTTTTCTTAAGATTCGTTACTTCACTATTTACATGCATTAATGACTGATAATCACTCGTTCTTTCAAAATAATGCTACCTTTCTTTTTGGTCTGAAAATAATGCGCTACCTTTTCCTTTTTTTTTGTTGATAAATGATAATAATGCCCTACCTCATTCTATGGATTTACAGAATAAAACATTGTTTCTTGCAAGAAAAGTTAAAAAAAATTAATAATAATAATAAAAAAAGCTTCTTGTCATGTTGAAAACCGGCAGTTAACTTTGTCAGTGTCCATTTGACTGGCGGTTAATTTTTCAGTCAGCTAATTGATGGTGAGGTCAATGGCGAATCCCAGGCTTCGCAGCCTGCCATGGTGGCGAAGGTGGGCCAAAAAGGACTGGGCAATCGCCGCCGTCGGATTTACCGTTATCGCCTTCGCTCTCACTCTCCTCTCCAACTCTTGGCGCGACAAGCTAGACTCCGGAATCTCCAGCCCGTTTCTTCCCAACGCCGCCGCCTCCGACTTGGTCGAGTTGACCTTGCTCAAAAACGCCAAGGATAGAGGCGCCCGTACTTAATCCCAACCCTCTGCCTTCCAATCTCTCTCTCTCTCTCTCTCTCCCTCCCTCTCTCTCCCCTCAATTGTTTGGACATTGGTTTTGCAGTTTGCTTGGATGGGACTGCCCCTGGCTACCATTTCAGGAAGGGCTTCGGATCCGGCGCCAACAATTGGCTGCTTCACATTGAGGTCAAAATTCAATCCCTGCACATTTTTTTACATGTCTGTCATACAATTTGTTTCAGTTAATTTCAGAGTATTTGCATATGCTAGTAGATTTTTATGTTTAGAAAGGAGAATAATGGGTTTGGGTCGAAAATCGAAAATGTAGGGTGGAGGTTGGTGCAATTCGACCGAATCGTGTTCTTGGCGCAAAGGTACTCCATTAGGGTCTTCTAATTACATGGATCGTCAAGTTTCCTTTTCCGGGATTTTGAGCTCTCATCCATCACAAAATCCTGGTAAGCTTGATTTTACTCGGCTGCTATTTTTATTCACGTAACGCTTCGTTTTGTAATTTTAGCTCAATATTAAGTTGTGGACCGTATATATATGATGTGATTCAATTCATTGTTTGGAGCATTCTCTAGAATTCTTTAACTGGAACAAAGTCAGGATCCGATACTGTGATGGGGCGTCCTTGGCTGGCCACCCGGAAAATGAGTCTAAGGTGCATTGTGTTTGAAGATTTTCTGCCTTGTTTAATTTTATAAATGGAAGAAAGTAAGTTGTTAGTTTAACAGTGGCTGTTTTTCTATTTCACAGAATGGATCGCAACTTTTCTTTAGGGGCCAACTCATCTGGGAAGCAGTTATCGATGAACTCTTGTCAATTGGCATGTCAAAAGTGAAACAGGTATATTACTTCGGTTAAGCTCTAACTTTGAACAATATGAACTATAGTTCACAGCTTTTACACATCAGAAAATTTCTACGCATGTATCGATTACTATTACCATACAAGATGTCCTTTTCACTCTCATTCTAAGAGCTGGTTTTATTAGTATGATAATGATATGATTGGTCCAGCAATTGTAATAACATTCTCCGCAAAAATGTATTGTTTTCCACCACGAACTAATTTTAACATTGAGTGGTCTATTTCTGCTAATATGTATGAGTGGCGCTCCTGCAGGCCCTTCTTTCAGGATGCTCTGCCGGTGGGTTAGCAACTCTTATACATTGTGATGACTTTCGAGGTCTTCTGCCTAAAGATGCAACTGTCAAATGTCTTGCTGATGGAGGGTTTTTCCTTGACGAGTATGTTTTTTGTGTATTAGTGCCTTTGGCACCTACATCTTTTAGTGTACCTGTTCAAGATGAAATCTTTCTAGGATTATACAAGGATTGTATTTTTTTGTGGACACTTCCAGAATCATATTTTCTTTTCAATCTATTTTCTCCAAAATCATAAATTTCATTTGCCTGATTCTACTATTTGATTTTCATACATCAGGACACGAGACCTATCAAAATGGAATACCAACGTTACTGTATCTTTTCTGACATGACTGAAATTCTTCCTATCAAAGTTACATTAGAATTTTTTTTTATGATGCTTTTCCCTTTTTTCTTCCCCAATGCATCCTCTGAGCTCAGGATAGTGAATTCATAAAGAAATACAAGAGGAAGATAGAGAAGGAGGGAAAATTTTAAGCCATTTTCTGTTTCCTACATTTCAGGGAAGATATTCTCCAGCATCGGACTATGAGGTCTTTATATAATGATGTTGCCATCCTTCAGGTTAGCTCTTATGCAATCTTTAGCTTTTTTATCACCCTATATTTTTTGTAGAAATTGAATTACTACCAATTGCTGATACTGTCAGGTTTGACGTTAGTTATTAGATGTAAAAACTAGTGAATATGTTTTTGAATTTTATATAGGTCCAACATTCTTGTTCTTTTTTGGGAGTTTGACGCATCGTATATGAGAAAGTGTTTCATTCATCTTGAGTTTATCTATATCAATTATTTGAAAATTAACTGTTTTGTCATTTGAGGCTATTTAAATTACTAAACAGTACCTTCACTGACACTAAGGTCTAGGTCTAGCAGGACGCTACATGTTTAGGACATTAGTCATTAAAAAGTACCTTCATTGCTTTCTCTTGCTTATTTTTCCGTCACGCTGTCAGGGTTTAGCAAAAAGTTTGCACAAGGATTGTATTTCGAAGATGGAACCAGCTAAGGTAGTTGTTCTTTTCCTCTATATGATGCCAAATGGTCAGATTTTATAGGTTCTTATTTTTTTGCTCAGTTATGAATTATAACACAAATCCCCCATTATTTGTTGTGAACTTCTACACCAGTGTCTTTTTCCTGAAGAAATTATTAAACACAGTAACACCCCAGTGTTCCTTGTCAACTCAGCTTACGATTATTGGCAGGCAAGTTTGTTCAGAACCCAAGCTTCATTTACTTGCCATCAGAATTCGATTCGCATTCTTTTCTGATTTCCTAATCGTATAACCATCAGGTACAACATGTCTTGATACCTGAAGCAGCAGATCCACATGGCTACTGGAAAAAGTGCAAACTGAACATTCACAATTGCAATTCCAAACAGCTTGAAATTCTACAAGGTAATTTGACGTGCATCCGGTGACCCAATTATATATTGCCCGACTGTCCAGGAAAATCACTTATACCTAATGCTGGTCCAAGTCTATGTAGCTAAGCATTTTTGTGACCCACTCTTCAAGCACTCTAACTGTTAACTCAAGTGGCTGATTGTAACCATCTATAGATTTTTGTTGACTATAAACCAGCATATTTGCACACTGCATGCTCTGGTGAGAAGGAAGTTTTGATTTTTCTCATCATGTTACATGTAAAATATCCTACGAAAAATGTTACCCTAAGAATCCTAGAGTTTGCGGAACATAAACTTGCATCTTTTACAGTTGAAAGTTGCAACACCGGGCAGTAGTAACATCAACAGGATATCTTTTAGCAAAGAAATCTCTGGGTTTACCTGGTGTTCCCAAACCCATGTAGCAAGGAGATTGTTGCATTGGTTCATCTTACATGCACTTTGTAGCTCCGCTAACTGCAGGCTTCTTGTCAATTGAAAAATAGAGTCCATAGATCGGTCCTTGCAATTGGTTCCACAATGAAGTGTAATTGTAAACGGAATATTGTGGCAGATTAACCTATCAACTTATTTCATACAGGTTTCCGTGGTTCTATGCTGAAAGCACTAAATGATTTCCAAAAAAATACAGAGGGAGGAATGTTCATAAATTCCTGTTATATTCATTGCCAGACGGATATAACTGAGACATGGCATTCACCCACTTCTCCACGAATAAACAATAAGGTGAGGAAAGTTTAATTATCTCATTTATCGGAAAACAAATGGTTTTCTGTCATTTTTTTTTTAAAACTAGTTTGGTTTCTTACTGATTTGAACTTTCATAGACAATTGCTGAGTCTGTGGGTGATTGGTACTTTAGTCGGAATGTGGTAAAGCAAATTGACTGCCCATTTCCATGCAATCCCACCTGCTATCATAGGAATCTCACTGCTCTCTCACCGTTTTGATTGAACTCAAGAAAACTTCCTACATTCTAGTGGATTATTCCTGGCTTTCGATCTTTACTTCCTGGCGGAAATCTTCCCTTTATTGTTTAATGTTCAGAGCGTGCTCCTATTCCTGTAGACATTGAGAAGGAAGTTGTTTATCAGACCGGAAAGAAAATAGAGACAAGGTGCCGAGAAACAGGAAAAACAGTTTAAACTTGTCATGTGTTACAAGTTCTTAGGAGAGAAATTATATGATGTTCTCTTGTAAACTTGTGGAGTCCATATTAACCTGATGAAAGGCATCGTTCTTTCAATGTGGTGATTGTTCTCTGCGATGTAAAACTGTACGCTGTGGATATTTTTTGTACTTTGCTTTCCCGAAAAAGAAATTTTAGCAATGAAATATGGAGACTGGAGACCTGTTATATGTGAATTTCTCATGGCTACGTTTCAGCAAAAAATTGAACCTTGATGTGCCACGTCATCAAATTTAACGAATTTGTTATGGACTTGAAGGTGGAGGGCAAAATGAGGCACAATAATTGAATTCTAAGAGGTAATTAAGTCGTTTAACAATGACTTTTAAGGTGCAAATTAGTATTTGGAACATCTCTAGGCAAGCCACGGTACGTATTTTTATCACTCGAAATCACATGTGCCATGTCATCAAATTTAATAGATTTTAGGATTTGATGGTGGATGGAAAAATGTAATGCAAACATGTATCGGAAAACGTAGTAGTAGTTACTTACTTTTAAGATGGGTGCAATATGACTAAGGGCTGGTTTGAGGTTGCTTAAATTAAAATTAAAAAAAAAAAAAGAAACTTCTTAAACGAGTTAGGGCTTTTATTGTATTTGGTAATTTAAAAAAAAGGGTTTTTTCTCTCTTCAAAATCATGGGTTCAAAACAGCAAAAAGTAGTAGGAGCTCTACATATGCTTCTCAAAAAGCATTTTTTTCATTGGAGGCAGGTGAACGATACCAATTTCTGAAAGGGTTTTGAAGAGTTTGGGCATCCAACTCTTTACTTTGATCTAACTTTAGCACAAACCGGTGCAATATGCGATCTCCATGCTTCACACAATTCCTCAGGGAAACTAGTATGATCTTGTCCAAAATGTCTTTCCCATGTGACAAAATTGTGTTATCATCAACACCCTTCTCACCTCAAAAGTTGTCCGGAAATATCGTACCTGATGAAAACCCTCAGTATCCTCGAGCACGCACGGTCTTGATCATGAGCGCGTTGTCATTGTTATATGATACCCCTTACATCATTTCAGATTCGCCGAGTGCCGATGGCATCCTTTTCTCAAATGGGAAAGACATTTTGGAAAAGATCCACACTGGGAGAGAGGACTATATGCAGAGAGTAGAAAGGCTAACAGCAAATTGCAGACGGATATTGAGAAGAAAGGACGCTGGCTAGATTTTATAGTAGAAACATGTTGCTTAAACGTAACGTGTATTGAGCAAAAAATGAGATGTACGGGAAAATAATAAAATGAGATTTCTTTTTTTTTTTTGGGGAAAAAATTGAGATTTCATATGGTTACCAATTATAAAAAATAACAAAAATGTTTGACAATATCTCGCTCATAATTTATTTTCTTTTTCAAATTGGATTATCTACATAATGTGCGTCCGCATCCAATGTCCCAAATTCATTCAGATAATTTTTTTTAGTCATCTAAATGTATAGAATAAATCAAAAGTATGAATACTAAGTAACATATTCATGATTTTTAAAATCAAATTATATTAAATTTTCAGATAATTTATTTCTCATGATTTTTTAGTATTTTTGTGGTGGTTTGAATTACAAAACTGTTTTTTCTGTTCAATGCTTATTTTGTAGGACCTTTTGTAAATTTATTAGGAACTTTACTACTTTTTCATAGGAACTTTTCTGAGTTACTAAGCCTTACAATGGGATTGCCGTAATAATGTTGTTTAATTTCATCTTTGCCGAGAATCAAATATAAAACCTCTCACTTACAAGTAAAGAGGAATACCACTGAATTGTAGTACTAAATGGCTGAAGGCATACCATGTTGAATGTACATTTCATTCTAGCGATCCACCTTCTTCCACGGTTTCACGGTATGCCTGCATCTGCATATCTACAGAAGACTCCAAGGGGGAACATATAGAATCTCTCAAACCTTCTCCCTTGGTACCGACTACCGATTGCTATCTCATCAATGTCTCTCCATATATAACTCATATCCAATTATTTTTTTTTATATACAGTCATATCTCAAACTTAGGATAATGCACCATATGTCATATTATAATTTGAACAAACAATGGTGATAAAATAAACAAAGGGCACGAATGGATTTATCCATGAAAAGGCGAAACCTATTTTTTAGTGTCTCCTTAAGTATATATACAACGAAACGGGAGGGTGATTAGACTAGGCGACATAATAGATCAGCTATTAACTATGTATTGAACTTAAAGTTAATATACAACGTTATACGTCATCACTATTTATGTGAGATGAACCGGACACATTTTTTTAATGAATTTGATCAACAACTTGCAGAAATTTTATACAATTTTCACCAACCAGAAATTTATATACCTTCACATTCGTGCTTTAAACTTTGAAATTACTGCAATGTTTATTTTGTATTATTTTTATGGGGTTTTAATTACTTTTTATTGTAGTTTATTTGTGCAATTTTCACAAACATGGACAATGAGTATACCGAAAAGTAACAAAAGGATGGAGAAAGAATTGACGACTAACTGATGTGGGTTCGATCCCCACCGATTATTCTCCCTCTAATAACTAATTATTTAACCCACTAACGCTATCGCCACACAAAAGGGGATGGGGAAAGAATTTACAAAGAGTAGATATATTTTGTGTTAAAAGGAGCATATTGCTTTTGGATCTGAATTCATATACAAGTATGTTTGTCTAATCTGTACAAAATTGGATCCTACTGAACTGCATGATATTTTTGATGCCTAATGGTTGAATATGTTGAGAAGAGCGACTCTGGCTTTGATTAAACGCCTAAATAGTCCCTCGATTCCTTCTTCAATATCTTGAATTTTTGTCTCCAATTCTCGGAGCAAACATTGAACATTCTCGAGTTCGATTGTGTAACCAAATTTCCTTGACTTGTCACTAATAAGAGAGTTCAATGCAGCATCCACCTTCTCAAGTTCATTTGTATCCGCAACTTCCTTGCAAGCTACTCTTTTGGGCTGCACCAGCTTGGAGAACCAATGGCTGGACTTTGATTTCGATACAGCAATAGATGACAACAAGGATTCAAACACAGCTATGGAGACTGCGTTTGATTCTTTCAACATGTTGACCGCTGCTGGAGTAATCTTGTTGTTTTTGTCTGTGGACCTGCTTTCCTTGACCTTCAAGGCCTTGTTCATTGCCTTCTTGACATCCTTTCTAGAGGCAAGGTATTTCCTAACCTCAGTCATGAAGCACAAGTCATCTCCTCGTTTTCTGCGCATAATCGATTCAAGTTCATGTGTGCGTTCTTTTGATTGCGACAAGGCATCCTTAATGATTCCACACACATCCAAGACCACAAAGATCCATCTAGCAGTTCATTAATCCATTTGTCTCCACACGCCTGGGCCAAGGCTTGTTGAGAGAGTGGCAAAAGAAGAAACCTTTCGACGCACTCGAGCAAATCTTGAAGCCCATTGAGTCTGTGGCTTATGGATGATGATGGTGAAGCCCTTAATCTGCATAACTGCTCATCGAATTCTGTAACGAAAGGGTGTGATCGTGAAGGCAAGCTATTTGAGCGAGTGTGGTGGGCAGCCATTTTGTTATGTTGGAAAAGAAAAGGCATTTTACTTTGGAAGTTTAATGTTCAATTGGGGCTTCAGTTTGCTTTCCTTACCTTTGGCATCTACTCAATATATATTACAAACTGTTGAGAGAAAAAAAAAAAAAAAAAAAAAAAAGGAAAGTTTGATGCATTGAAAACAAAAATTGACATGCATACTTGATTTTTGGCACGCCCAACCAAATATCAAAATATCAAAACTATATTTGGTCATGGGTGCTGCACAACAGCTGTACTGGACTAAAAAAAAATAAAAAAAAGAGAAGAACAACTATGCTTGACTCAAATGTCAAAGGAAGCATCTTTGGTGCGGATATTTATGAGGAAACATGCCAAATACACTAAAAGTTAAAACACCAACCATGTTAAAAAAATCGTGCAGCCAAGTGAAAAAAAATTGTGCAGCCATGTTTATAGAAACATGCTGCGGCAAAAGAAAACAAAAAATAAAAGGAGATTTGACTCCC
>JAOTRO020000026.1:3631171-3651160 GCA_028566515.2 Pyracantha coccinea | reverse complement strand
CTTTGTTGTCTATAATTGGCTTGGATATGATAAATCATTAAATTCAATGAATGCTGAATGAAGAATTGGATGCCCACTGGCATTTTTTTTTTCGAAAGATGGATTAACTATATGGTGAAAACCTATCTCGACCAATTCTATTATTTTTGTAGGATTAAGAGGGATTTGTTTCATAACTAATCCATGTTCTGCCTCATTTGAACAAAAAATGTAAATGACATTCGTTTTTCATTCAATATCCATTAAAATTAGTGAATTGTTTTATTTGAGGCAACCCTAAGCACCAATTTTTATCTGTACATCTTTATTCGTCTTAATTTTATTCAATTCAAAAATTGTAAATAAACAAGGGTATGTTCTGCTGTACTGTAAATATAACAATCAAACATGGTTGAAATGTATATATCACACTGGAAATCAAAGTGAAATTACACGAATTACTATGTAATTTACACAAATAATTTAAGATTTTTTGGCGAATAATGTATGAAAAAAAAAAAACAAATTTCCCGCCAACCAACGGTCCAGATCCACAAGATCAATACAATCGCCCAGATAAAAACACCATCATCCGCCGTCCAACTTCAACCATGATCTGACGTTCCAGCGAACATTATTAATTAAATACCATAAACAGCAATTTAATAAGTAAAATGTTCCCTTCCAAGCAAAACCCACTTAAACCACGAACCCATTTATTCCCCAATCCAACGGTCCACAACCCCCCGCGCAACCAACACCCCCGCATCCAACCGCTCCAAACCCAGTTCGACATTTAGCAAAGGGCCTCAGAGTGCCGTTTGAGGTTCAAACTTTGGGTTAACGTTCTCGACGCGCCGTCATCCGCCGTTAACCGATAGGGTTTTCTAAACCTCGCAAAAGCTCGAATCTCTATCGCTAACGGTAATTAACGGAGACGTCGGTGCATATATATTCGTTATAAAAATTTCTAAACTTTTTTTTGTAAGTATTTATATTATTTCCTCTAACCTCTGGCTCTCTCTTTCTCTCTCTTCGTTTCAACGGGCGAGGATTTTTCGAACCAAAAGCTCTCCTCTTTCTTTCATGTTTCAGAGAATAAGGGTTCTGAAATTTCTATTGGGTTTAATCGATGAGCTCTAATTCGATTCCCGCCACTTCTTCGCAAGCAGAGGTATAACTCTCTCACTTTATTCAGAAAAATCGTTTTTTGTTTTCGAAAACTCTCGTTCTTGTTTTTGTGTTTTTGCTTTTCAATGGTTTTTTGCTGGGTTCGATCGAGTTTTCACGATTTCTTAGACTTCAAGTTGCTTGGATTTGTGTTGGGTTTTCGATAAAAGCCCTAGAATTGTGTTTAATTTGCAGTTTTTTAATCTGAAGACGAGTTTTTAAGATCGGGGTCTTGCTTGTCTCGGTCTATGGCGGTAGGGTTTTGGAGATTTTGGAGTGAAGTTGGGGTCATTTTTAGGGTTTTAGGTGTTTTCGATTTGGTTTGGGGTTTCTCGTGGAGGGTTTTGTTTTGTGTATATATATATTTTTTTTGGTATCTATTTATTGATAGGGATATTGGATTTTGGAGATTATTTATAGGAGGAGATGGCTGGGGCAAAATTAGAGGAGTGTTGCCTTGAGAATAAGCAATCCACGGCTGCATCGAGCTCGTCTGTATCCGAAGGCAGTGGCAGTGCTATTATCAAGTCCCCAGGGGCTTGCAGCCCAGCATCTGCTTCTCCAACTCAACGGTACTTTCCCTCAATGCTTAACAGCTGTGATTTCGTTACAACTGTAGTGCTGTTCTCTATTTGAAAACCCTTCTTTTCATTAGCAGGTTCAGATTATGATTTCGGTGTTAATTTTTAGTTCCATGCATCTGCTTTTAGACATTATATAGTTTCCAATGGATATTTGTATCCTTACCGGGATCAGAAATCGCTATGCTAGTTTAATATTCCTTTTGACCAATTTGGATAGCTCTCATTGACAGTGTTGTGGTAGTGAATTGACATAATGGTTTTGATCTTTCAGGAGGACTAGTGGTCCTATTAGGCGAGCCAAAGGTGGTTGGACTCCACAAGAGGTCAGCATTCATTTTTTACTTATGTTCACTTGTTTGTATTATAAGCCAGAAGCATGAATCGTTTTCGTGTTTGTTACTGAACTTACTGGAGGGAGAGGTTCATAATTTTCAGTCATTAAATAATTAAAACTCTTAATGCCTGAAAAAGTTCTGCTTTTAGACTAACTGGTTGTATTACTTATTTTATCAGTACTATCTCCCATTTTCATATGTTGTTGCTATGATACATGTCGCTTCTGTTTTCTTAGTCAACCCTTTTCGGGGCATGTTTCTAATTTTGGATAAATGTTGGATTGCCACAGGATGAGACATTACGGGTTGCCGTTGCAGCTTTTAATGGGAAGAGTTGGAAGAAAATAGGCATGTCTCTCTCTTGACTATTGTTTCTGATTTATGTTGCTGGTTTTCAAGGCACGAATGCAGCTTTTGGTTAGATTTTGTGTAGTTACATCTTTCAATAGCTATGGTGCTTTTAGGTGGCAGTGATTCTGCTCAGCAAATGTGCTTGACTAATCTTTTAAATAGTAGAGATCTTGATAAATTAAAAGAAATCCAGTTTTGGTTGAACGAGAAGAATATATATTCAGAGCTCTGAAAATTCTAAGCAAGCACGTCATATAGATGTCCCAAGAGGTTGAAACAAGTTACTTTTCATTCAATTGCCTGATTATATATTATACCTGTGTCGTTAATTTTCTGCTGTACCAACATACAGGCAACCAATCTAATATATGAATTTTAAACAATGTGTATGCAGCTGAATTTTTTCCTGATAGATCAGAAGTGCAATGTCTGCATCGATGGCAGAAGGTTCTTAATCCAGAACTTGTTAAAGGACCCTGGACTCAAGAGGTTGGAACCTGATATCATATTTTCTTAATATGTTCTTACAGTGTAGGTTTGAGCATTCAACTTTGTCTAACTCAACTTTCTCCTTACTTGTTTTATATGTAGGAGGATGATAAAATAATTGAACTGGTAGCAAAGTATGGACCTACAAAATGGTCGTTGATAGCAAAGTCTTTGCCTGGTCGTATAGGGAAACAATGCCGAGAGAGGTAACCTCCATAAGCTTTTAATTATGTCTGACACCATCGCCCTATGGTTATTATTAAATTCTGATGTTATTGTCATATATGATCTGGAAATCTTGACCATTGTAATGCTGACCTGATTGATCATGTTTTCCTCAAAATGTTTTGCTCTGGAATTAACAATTATTCCATTTATTACTTATAATTTTGTATAATGCTGATGCTTTATACATTTTAATGTTATTCATTCCATGGCATGTATCTTACAACTAATTTGTTCATGAAATGAAAACAAATCGTTTGGGTAGTGTATATGCTTGTAACCCAGTTTTTCTCTCTTCAGGTGGCACAATCACTTGAATCCTGATATAAAGAAGGAGGCTTGGACGTTGGAGGAGGAATTAGCTCTTATGAAGGCCCACCAGATGCATGGGAACAAGTGGGCCGAAATAGCGAAGGTTTTACCTGGAAGGTATCTTTCTTGTTTGATTTGTTATTTATAAACGGCATTAAGGTGCAAATTAGAGCAGCACTACAGAGATGTAGCCAGTTTCAAAGACTACCGCTAATGTGTGACGTCAAGAACTTTTGAACTGTGGTCTTACAAGTTACATCTAATTTTCGGTTAAAACATTGTGAGAAATGCCAATTTCAATGACGGGTGCAAATACTCCTTGATTTTGTAATGCTGCCGTCTGGAAACGACTGTTACCTAAGAAATTAATTTTTAAATAAAAATATCATCTTAGAACTTGAAACCACTGTTACCAAGTTCATTTTATTTTGTTGTGTGTATGCATGCAGTGCTTACTAAGCCAAATGTTGTATTTAACTTTGTGTTTGCAGGACAGATAACGCAATAAAGAATCATTGGAATAGTTCCTTGAAGAAAAAACTTGAGTTCTATTTGGCTACTGGGAAACTTCCACCACCTCCGAAGTATGGCACCAAAGAGACAAGAACCAGTGCAACTAAAAAATTACTTGTTTGTTCAACTAAAGGATCGGATTTAACTGCTCAAACATCATCTGGAAATGCAGACATGTCTAAGCTAGATGAAGATGGAAAGGATCAGTTTGAGTCTGCCGCCCCACCTCAGGATATGGGTGCTTCACCAAGTGTTCATCCAAATGAATCTGCAGATTCTGAAGGTGTAGAAGGTAACCCGAGATTATCCTTTATGGATCTTAGCTGCTCTAACTCAGACTCAGGGCCAAAGTTTGAGAATTTCAGAGTAAACAGAAAGCCTCAGATTGAGAATTCTGTCATTAACAGCCAGGCAGAGTCGGAGAATTGTGTATTTAACAATCAATTGGACGAAGACAGAGTTAAGACAACATCTTTGCCAGTTGAAACTCCAGGATATGGTTCTTTGTACTATGAGCCGCCACCACCAGAAAGTTGTGCCCAATTCGATTCAGGTTTTTCAAACTTGCATCGCTTGCAGTATGATTACACCTCTAGTCCAAATTTATCACCTATAAGTTTCTTCACTCCTCCTTCTGCGAATGGCAGTGGTTTATGTAATCAAAGTCCTGAATCAATTTTGAAAATCGCTGCTAAGACCTTCCCCAATACTCCTTCCATTTTGCGAAAGAGAAAGACCATTGGCCAAGAACAATTGCCTGGTAATAAAGTTGCGATAGTGGATCGTGAATCAGGAATAGTGGATTGTGAATCAGTCGGGGAACAGGAGAGACACAAAAACAGTGCAGAAGTTTCTGGGTCTCAAGATGGAAGTTCATGCGAGAGTCCAACTAATAATGGTATCAGTACAATTGGGTCTAATGGCAAGGCTTTTAATGCATCTCCGCCATACCGGTTAAGAGCCAGGAGGACTGCTGTTTTCAAGTCCGTGGAGAAACAGCTGGAGTTTACATGTGACAGAGTATGATGCTAATTCTAAGTCCGTGGAATTATCTGCAAATGGCGGCTCTGCTGTTATCAAAGACTCAACACATCCAACAAAAATGGGAGTGACCTAGGGCATGCACTGTAAGTTTCAGCTTTTGTTATAATTGTTCTCCAACTTATTTGTCTCTGATCTATCTTCATAAACTATTATCATCAAAAAAAATCTTACAACCTTTGGTGTCGTCCTTTGTATAAGTAGTTATAGGATTCACACTTGGTCAACTGTTTTTCTATTTTATTTTCGAAACTTGATCTGACAAAGAAAGCTGTCACGCTCTAAATGCAAGATCTCTATATGACATAGAATTGCTTAGTCAAGTAGTGATTATAATCGTAGACTATCTGGCCTTTCGATTTTATCCTATCCTTATATTTCTAATTACACACCTTACGAGGTATAGATTATACGTACATGCATAGGTGACAACCTTGCAGAAGTAATTGATAGATTTGTGGTTTTCTGATAGAGGAATCAAAGTTGTCATTCGTTTCATTTTGTATTGAATCAGTTAATCATTTCGGAAATATATGCGGAAAGCTGTAATATTCTTTTGTTTCCATAAGCAATAAGTAAGCTCGTTAAAGAACTACTGTATTGAAACAGTTAATCATTTTGGAAATATGTACAGAAATCTGTAATATTCTTTTGTTTCCATAAGCGATAAGTAAGCTGGTTAAAGAACTATTGCTTTTGCGATCCTTTTTGTTTTCTCATTGTATCGACTCTAAATATAAGGGTACTTTTAGCCTTTTCGTTTCGCAAATGTGTTTCTGATTTGATCTCCCTCTGTTTCAATTCAGGGACAAAGAATGGAGATTCTTTTGACGTTGGCTGACACTGTTGAACTGGTGATATTTCCAAGCCTACAGAGCTACTGAACAGAGTGATACATCGATTTATCGGACCATTCTCTGGTCTCACATCTTCAATGCCTTACAAGTCATTAACTTGCAAATACACCCCTTGTTATTAGTTCCACGAGAGCGGTTTTTCGGCACTCCAACTCCACAAAATACGGTGGGCAGGGGGCTTCTTTTATGTGTAGAAATAAAAATGATAGGCCCCAAATACTTGTGAAAATATATTGATTATATCAGGATTGTACAGAAAACCCCTCATCAAAGGAGCCATGATGCTTCATGCTTGAAGAATTTCTTAATGAAAGCTTAGCTCCTGTCATTCTTTACCAATATTTACAGTTAGAAATCTTTTATATTTAGTGGTCAAAGTTCCGTTTGATATCCATTTATGTTTTGATCAGTTAAAATTTTATTTTCAGTTTTCATATAATAATAATAATTGAAAACAATATTAGAAAAATACAGTGTGAACGTGTGGTTGACTGATGTTGACCTCACGTGCGGCGGAAGCAATGGCCCTACATTACTCGCATGGCGAATGCTGTTGCTTCTTCTTCGTTTTGTCTTGATGGCATATCGTAAGCGGCAGAAAATAGCAAATGTGCGTATTTGCTTTCGATTTAGGGCTACATTGGCGCCCGACCTAAGTTTATGTCCTTGTGAACCCACTATAAATTCCTCAATAAAAAAAAATTACGGACCTCCATATTTAATCCGTGATGCTTTATTCGAAGATTGTACTATTTAATCATGAACGAAATGCTACGTTTCGCCTTGAAAAATAAAATAAAATGTTACATGAGTTGATCATACCATGAATACGCTTTCTTTTTTGGCAGCTAGTGTTGGAACTTCTTTTTGGTTAAAAGGCAAATACAATCGACAACTAAAAGCTCTGATAACATTGGCACATTCGATATATAACTATCTCAAAATGTTAAAAAGTGCTTTTATTAAGCAAACGCCTGGAAAAGTGCTTTTATAACTTCTTTTCCGTGTCTTTCGCTGAAAGCGCAAAGGGCTATGAACAGTTCTTTGTATTTTCAAACTTTTAGCTATGGAAACTTTTAACGGATCAAAGGATTTATCGACACGCCCGACCGGAACAACTAGAAATCTCTATTAACAGCTCCACAAGCCACTCTCCCTCCCCCCCTCAGCTCTTTGGAGATAAAAAGAATGCTAATAAAACAAATAAATAAATAGCACCACAAACTGAGAGAGAGAGAGAGAGAGAGCGATCGACCCGGCAGCAGCGGGGGCCTCTCTCCTCAACTGCTAAGCAAAGCATGCAAATGCCACTACCCATAAATCAGTGGCTCATGAATTATGGTTAAACTTTTATGTACAACCGTTTGATGGACAACCCCCCGGTGAAGATAGTTTGCAGTAGTCTTCAGACTTCAGCGTCATATAGAACTGTACATGCATAAAAAACGGAAGCAACAACCTGCCGCCGACAAACTGGTCTTCCCTTAGGACCAAATTTTCAACCTATGGAGAGGGATACCCAAGCATCTGCCACTGTAGGTAACAAGATATTTAGTAACAGTACGATTTAACAAGCAAACTAAGAGCAAAGGCGTGCATAGCGGTGATGATAAAGAGAACAAAGAGTGTTCCATACTTTTCAGAATTTTAATAGTTAACTTATAGCATCGCCAGTAGCCACCAACCTTAATGTGCAGTAAACTGAACCGTTGATCCTAGGTCCAGATTTATTGTCGGAAGTGGATATTAACTGCGGCTATCAAGAATCCTTTGCCATCAATCTGTGTCAACATATATGCCACCCGAGATACCAAAATTAGAACATTTAGCATCGTGAATAAAATCTGATTAACATCGAACTTGGTAACATGATGAACTAACATCCATGAAGTGCATGATTGTTTTTTACCTTGAAATCCAAACTAAACCATGAAGAAAGAACCAATAGTAGTTTGTCCAAGAACCTTGGAGCTTCGATCAAGGCCATGAGAAGCAACCTACCATGCAAAACACAAACCATTTATCATAAAACTTAGAACCGAAACAAGAAATATTTTCAATTGGAAGTTTGGAACGTATAATTACGGATGCTTCTATATGAACTCGCAGACAAGGCTCAACACATCCCCTTCACATGAGAAATTTCAACACAAGGTATAGCCACGAATCATGGATGGTGGAGGGAGGCAAAGGGCTCCAAGTGGAGGGTGGGAAGAAGCGTTAGATCGGGCCAAATTTTTTCAGATTTATTTCTCAATTTAGTAATAAGGGTACAATGGGAATAACAAGATTACCGCAAACTGTTAGTGACAATAGGTTTCTTCAACATTTACTACATTAAAGAAAACATTATGCAAAATTAAGAACGCAGCAAAATATTCTCACCAAGTAAGTTAAAGCTGCATAGCGTTCCTCGTTCAAAAACAATGGCTTTCCTCTCTGCATTTCAATATCCTGCAATAACAAAATTTACATTATCATACACAGAAGCATAAATCCCTATAAATCAACGAATGCACTAAAAGCACAAATAAGAACAGGAGCGTCCACAAGTGCTCTATGAAATGCAGTGTCAAATAATCTTTTGCTTCATTCTACACATGTGAAACTCCAAACTGAATGAGGAGATATGCAACTGTAGTGGGTGGATGGCATAGTGAGAACATCCTCTAAATACCCATAGCTCATTCCTCCTCTTGCCAAAGCAATAAAAAAATAAATAAATAAAGGGCATTTCACAAGTAAGCCCTTGATAGCATAAAAAAGATCAATGACTAGCTAAAAGCTCCTATAAGTATGACCTCCAGGATCAGAGCACCTAAGTTGTCTACCCTTCTGGAAATGTTCACTCGCATTGCTTTCCTTGCACGGTTTTCCAGAAATTATCATAAAAATGGACTATCCTTTTGAGAAATACAAATATTTATCGAAAAAATATTACCCACCATTATCTTCTCAATTGCTTCAAACCGAGAAAATCAAGTGGAGTAAGATGGATGTACAAGGGCTCACCAGAATATGGTATGATTTGTCATTTGAAATTGTTTACAAGGGAAGACGATGAAAGAAATAGAGGAATAAAATTGTTGTGGATTTAAAATAGCAGAAACCAATTACCTCTTCTCCAAAAGCATCCAAGTAGGGTGAAGGCCAGGGAGCTTGCCGTGCAGATCTTTGCAGCAGAATTGTTGTCCTCTAGATTCACACCAAAGAAAATTAATCATCTCCACAAACAAGAATAGAGGTAAAAACAAAATTTAAAGATCTAAAAGATGGGCTTCCAAACATAATTATTAAAAAAAGTAACCACAATGCATACCCTGATCAACAGAAATACCCCAGTACCAGAACCACAGGACACTGCATGAGTTTGGCATCCACTTTCCCTAAGATAAATTGTCAAATTTAGCAATGATGGAGCAATGGGGCATAAACATGTAGTAAATGGATAATCTATCCAATAATAACGATATATATTGGTGAATATATACTTGCAACATGACTTCCAGCTTGGAGAGCATAATCTCCCGCAAAGCAAGCACAATGCAGGGTCATCAAGAATAATCTCGCAATCAGGACAACGCTGTTTTATATACCTGCAAAAACACAACCTTTCTGAGTAAACTTTAATTCTGGAGAGATCATTTTTGAAGACAAGAACTCCAGTAACAAACCAAGAAGCAATTCAACTAACCTCTGCAATAAGTCCTGGTAAACTCGGGGCAGACGCATCAATTGGAAGGGAACTGCAGGGCTACAGTGCATGCTTCCTTGAAATCTTTGGACTTCCAACTCCTTCCGAAAATGATGGAACCATTTCTGAGCTATTGAACGTACCACTTTATCCTTAAAGATAACATCCAGTGTAGGAACCTTGAACATACTTTCTATTTCTTGAACATCATTTAGATTCACTAGTGCCACATAAGTGGTGTCCATCATGTCACCAATGGCATGAGATCTATCCAAGACATTATACCTTTCATGGAATGGTACTCGGGAACAAGAGTTCAGCAGCTTCAACAGCAATGCGCACCTCCGCAAATAAGGGAAACTCAGGCTGCAAACTATGTTCTTAATATTACAAGAAGAGCCAATATAGTTTGAAACGAAATATTGCTGGGTGGCTCCAGATTCTTCCATAAGTTTAGAGATGTCAGTAACCAGGCAATCATCAATACCTAATCCACTAATGTCACATTGATTTTTCCCACAATATGTCATTATGCCCTGCATTCACATTTCACCATAATGAATTAGGCCACTATATGTTTTTGATGCTATCTAAGAATTATGAGAAAAAAGGGAGAAGTACCGCTAACATACCTGAACTACAGAGACAACATAAAATAAGTGCACTAGGGATAACAATGAATCTTCACATGATAAAAATTGGTACGGAAGACAAAAAAGAACCCACATCAATGATGAAAAAGGATCACGAGCAAGGACAGGATCAGAAGCTCGATTCCAGAAATGAATATCAGGGTATGATACCGCGAGATCAACATGTTCCAAGATACGCAGCATAGCACCTGCAAAACATAGCATTGATGAGGATTTAACTGAATAAAGTAAAATGCTTCAATGTTTGGTAAAGCATAACACCTAAAATTTTGCACATGTGAAACTTGAATGCTTAATAGTTCTTTCGTGGCTTTCAATAGGGTCCAAGAATTCAATCAGCCGCAACATTCTCCATTATACGAATGAATAATGCTACTTATCCCAGATTTCTCTCAACTTTTTTTTCCCAATCAGACATGATATATACACCAGATCATTGCATTAAGAAATGCAGAAATGTTTTAGAATCCAATGTGAGAATGCCATGTAAAAAGTTGGGCTCAATAGCAGTATTAATCATCTAAAAATCACTTTCGTAAAATTCATCTTTTGAAAGAAAAAACAAGAATGGACAATAACTCTTAAATCTAACTGTCTTCTTACAGTAGGCAAGCTATTTGTAATTTTGAACGGCCTGTGACTAGTGAATCAGATAGCAAGAAACAAATATTCACAGAAAGTCACTTGAAACATATGAAATAAATGGCTTTTACTGGTAGCAACAATACCTTGTCCACATGTTTCATTGCCTACGTCTATGGAAACTCCAAATAGAATAGACTCTGCAAAGCTTTGAATTCCTATAAATCTCTGAAGGACATGAAGAGAATTCTTTCTTCTGCTTTGGACTATTTTCAGCAACAAGGACAAAATAAATCTACTTGATTCAAGTTCCTTATACAGTGTACTAAGGCCATAGCTTAAAGTTGTATATTTCCCACCAGAACGAGAAGCAATTTCTGTTGATAGTAGAGAGTACTTAATTGTGTCCCACATAAGCATTGGGTGGTTGACCCTAGCAGATCCTGATAACTTATCCTGTTTAGTCAGAAAATACATCTTACAAAGCAATCGAAAAATTGGTTTAAGGTCTGAGGTCATTCTTCCACATCTCCGAAGGGGGAAACCTTTAAGACTTCCAACCTTCCCAGATGCCTTTGCTGCAGATTGCAAGAGAGCCAACCCTTGTTGAAGCTGAAGAGAATTAATTTCGTCACCTGATTTGATCGATTGAACAGTAGCATGATATGAACTAACACCTGAATACAGAGGCTCCTTAGTGACCTGGAGAAACTCTGGCAATGCGGGCAAGACAGAATTTGCAAGTCGACGGCATACAGGGCAGAGAAACTCCCCCTATGGGTAAAAGAATAAACATGCAAAAGGTTAGTAATAGAACCCTCATCTATTCACTGCGGACGAAAAGAAAAATATGCAGGGAATCCATGTACCTTGTCGGGATCTGCAATATGTCCCCCTTCAAAAACAATTCTTCTGAGATACCTGCACGAACAGATAAGATGGGAAAAGTTAAGCCATTTTCACTAAAATAGTAAAATATCAACAATCTTCCAGAGCAACATATATGATATATCTGACTATTTTTCCTTTAGTTGTTGCAATGCATCATAACCACAAAAGCAGGAGATTTCATTTTTTAGCAACCATCGATTTGGAAAACTACACCATACGCCCTCGTAGAACACACCATATAAAGAAAAAATAAAATAAAATAAAACTGAACGAAAAATCATCAAGGCAAGATTAAAGGTTCATGCAGGCTTCATAAAGAACAAGGCAATTCCAATTGCAAGGTTAAAAGCAAGGCCAAAGAGATTAAGAAAAATGTATTCTGAAACCGTCTTTTCCAAAGTTTCTGCTACTGCCCTTCCAAGTTCATTGAACAAGGTGTAACTACTTTCACTAGTAGTCAATAAAACAACAGAGAAGGCATTCCCTCTTAACAAAATATCTTAATAGAATTTTTCATTTAAAAAAGTACAACTTCCACTGTTCATGCGAATAAAAAAAAAAATATAAATCCATAATTAAGATTAAAAAGTGATCAAGAATTCCCAACCAAAATTACTAAGGATTGAAGATTTCTCTTATTGAAAGGGAGGACATTTGGCTGCAAGAAAGATCTTTACAATTCTCATTTCCTAGGCTGTTCAACATATCCAGGTTTCATAATATTTCTAGTGTGGAGAGTTTTGCTGAACATTCTTTGAATTGGGACTTTGGCTTTCGAAGGAATTTGCGTGATGTGGAATTAGACGAGTTGTCATCTTTCTTGACAAGTTTGGATCAGGCTTGCTTTCTCCCTTCAAGGGCTGATGCAAGAAATTGGATACTTGATTCTTCAGGAAGCTTCTCTGTTAAATTTATTGCAATTTCCTTCTCAAAAACGATGCAGTTAGGGTTTTTTCAGGCTTATGGCCTGGTTTGGAAATCTAAAGTTCTTAATAAAGTGAAGGTTCTTACTTGGTTAGTGGCTCATGGGAAAGTTAACACTTGTGACATACTCCAGTAACGGAGACCTAGTTCATGTATACAACCTGATTGGTGCATTTTATGCATGATCATTTGTTTCTTCACTGTCCGGTGGCCTTAAATCTATGGTAGAGAAACATAAATTATCAGGAAAGGGGAAGAAAATCAAGGTCTTATGGGGTTGTATAGTTTCAGCTATCCTTTGGGTCATTTGGATGAAAAGAATCAAGCTGATTTTTTAGGACAACGAACTCAGTTGAGGGAGGATCTTTGGGATAAAGTTTGGTTATCTCTTTGGGCATCGGTTGCTACAAAATTTAGAGATTTGTCTTTTTCAGAAATTTGGCGTAACTGGATTGCTGCTGTTAGTTAGTTTTGTGCTGTTTCACAGTTTCTAAGTGTCAGGGTGATGTTGCTATTTATCCTGTTTTGTTTGTGCTTTTGCGGACTTCTTGTCCACTCTTGTATTTTTATTGTTTCCCTGCAATAAAAATTGTTTCTCCTTCTTAAAAAAAAAAAAAAGGGTTTACCTTTCCTTCAACGAAGATAAATAACGATCAAGGCATCCCTGATGTACAGCATGCCCACAGGAAGAAAGATAAATTCCATCACAATCTGTCGGGCCAAATCCATCATGTGCTGAAAGACGAGAAGAATCTACTGTCACCCTTTCATTAGGAGCACTTTCGGAAGATGAAGGATTCTCTGTTGTCTCTCTAGAAAGAGAAGCTATATATTTTCCAAGTAACATAAATTCAGCATGCTTAGTTTCTTCTTGATGCCCTTCAGGAGTTGAAAATCCCTTATC
The DNA here is from genome assembly GCA_028566515.2 of Pyracantha coccinea. Lineage (NCBI taxonomy): Eukaryota > Viridiplantae > Streptophyta > Magnoliopsida > Rosales > Rosaceae > Pyracantha > Pyracantha coccinea. The sequence continues at coordinate 3,637,656 of JAOTRO020000026.1, read as the reverse complement.
CTCTAAAGGATTAGAATGAAGCATCTTATCACGCATTTCCTTTTGGATGGAGATGTACATATCATCTTCCATTGTCTCAAATGTATATAAAGTCTTTTCCCTTTCATCATTTGATTCACGTGGCACTTGGATATTCCTTAATTCATGGAACCGGCCCTTGAGAAAATCTATAAGAGCGTCAACATCCCTAGGTTGTCCATGACAGGCAAATTCGGTGATTGCATTCTGAACCAAATGTCTACAAGGACTAGATTGCACCTGTTGTGGTCCTGAACCACTTGATAAAGTGCTTAATCCTGAGTGATCATTCACCTTGTTTGTGGTAATAGAGATGTGCTCCTTGTCTATCCAACGTGGCTGCTCCCATGACAGGGGACCTCTTTCTATGAAACTCAAAAGTCTAGATTTCTGAAGTAAAACCAAGTAGGATATCGGATTTCTGGAACTGGGATCATGACAAAGAGAGCAAACAACTTGTTCAGACTCTTCCAAATCATCTTCAACATTAAGTTCACAAACCTCTTGCTCCGATTTTGAACCCTTGTCCACAGTGGAATTAACACTGGCCATAAACTTGGATTGTTCAGCTCTCATTTTTTCCAATATGGCAGCCTGTCTCTCTCTGGCTTTTGCCTTGCGCTTGTCAGAGTCAGAAATTGAACCTGAGGTCTTAGTGTCAACATTTGGAGAAGATTGGGACACAAGACCAACCACTTCAGGTGCAAGTTGTTGTAATATAGTCAAACATCCGGAATCAATCTCTACAAACTTCTTTAATAAACTTCCAATTAAAGAAGAGAGGTCACAACTTCCAGCTTCCAAACAATTGCTGACATTCTCTTTCTTATACATCCTCATCAAGATAACAAGAAGTGACAGCAAGCTTTGTTGACCAGCACCAAAGTATCGTCCTTCATTAATTTCTTCCCCAGCAAAAGCTAGCATGGGAATTGCATCTCCATCATAACAAGACTTATCACCAGCTTCCTTATGTTGAGAACAAATGTCTAATGCTAACGAAAGTAAGTGCAACGCAGTTAACAGAACACTATCAGGAGCTCGTGAATCACTTGATTTATCAGAACAAACAGCATAAAACAGCACAGCACGGATAATTTTAAGGACTGCTTTACATGTAGCTATTCTAGCTACCCCTTTGAAAGGAGAATAAATCTTGGTCCATCTGGGTAGCTGAGTGGTCAATGCAGAAACACTACGAAAACGCAAGTATCTTTCTTCAGCAGCTTGCAGATCCCTTGAGTTCCAACGAGGGTAGTACAAATCCAGTTCTTTCCAAAATGTCCACTGTAGCGAATAAGTCCCCTGATTAAAGCCAGAGGGATTGGAGTACACGGCAATGGATTCCAAAATTCCATGTAGCTGATCAGACTTGGACAGATCACGAGGAAGAGATTTAACCAATTGACTATGAGTGCCATCTGCAATGGCTAATTTATGAACCAACTCTCTTTTCAAACTTTCAGCTTTAGTTAGACCACAAAATCGCCTTTCTTTGATTATTTGTATAATAAGAGTAAGCATTTCTTGCACTAGAATAGTTTCATATTCACTAGAGCGCTCAAGGTTCAAAGAAAGGTAGCTGGACAGGCCAAAGCGTTCTACAATTCTGTTAACATAAGGATCAGCTGGAGCTAAGGCAGCACAGCACTGAAGCAGAAACAGATCAAGCTCCAAACCCTGTTCAGACCTGCAAAATTAACCATATGATAAAGAGACAATCCTGAAAATAAAAGGGGAAAAAAGAGTGAAAAGAAAATCAATCATTACAAGATACATTTTCCCCCTAAAATGCATGCCACAGATAAAGCATAAATCACTTACCAACGAACGGAACGATACCACTCACAAGATAACAGGGCGGCATCCCCATTTTTCCGCCACATTCCAGCATGAACCTCAGCACAAAATACTCTGATCCGAAGGGGATGCTCCATAACAAAGGCAGAAAATCCATATGGGTGGCAGCCTCCCAGAATATTTCCGAAGAAGTCAGTGAAAATAGCTGATGATGAATTAGCAGAAGTAACGCTAGCCAGATCTGGCACTTCACCAAAACATCTTCTCAATGCTTTCTGTAAAAGCAACGAAAGTAAACGGTGTAAAGGAATGTGAACAGATATATCCTGCGAACTAACATCATATGTTATGTCTGGCCAATCAGACAAACTCAGAACGCGTAGAGCATCCAAGTCCATGGCACCATCCACTTCCATAGCACTATCATCAAATCCTGCAGGATTGCAGACATTAACTGAATCAATTTCGTCAGTAACCATCAATTTACTCTCCTGCCCTGCACTTTTGCCATTTTGGGTGTCAATACTCATATTGCAATCACTACGTCCATGTGATGAACACTGCTTGCCATGATCTTCACTTGAACTGGCAAGTCTACCAAAAATATATTTTCCTTTCCTGATCTTGGATAATGTTCTCTTCAATGCTGAAAAATTGCTAGCAGAGAAATTGCTAGTACTTGGAGAAGAGGCATCAAGAAGAGTCCCGAAGGTATTATCAACTCCCAGCCAATTCTTAATTGCCCTCAAGCACTCATATGTTAGCCACATCACAGACGGTGGAATCCATAAATCAGAAAGAGCATCTGATTTATCTTCAGAAACCTTCGACTCACACACAAATGAACTACTACTCCCCACTGCACTACATGCAGAACTTTCCTGGGACAGCCGTCCTACTTTTGAATGTCTTAGGCTATCCCTATCATCCATATCCTGCTTACATGTTCTGAAAAGAGAGTCTTCATCCATCTTGTCAATAGCCACAGAAAATGCCCCATCCACCAATAAAGAATGAATATTGGCAATTGAATGACCTAGAACAAATGGCAAATGCATACTGTCATTTTCTTCTTCAATGTGCAGGCCTGTTTCTCTTTTTTGTGGGTTCATCCCTTGCACGAAAGCCAAGAGTCTTATCCAAGTTCTTGAAATATCTTGCTGGTCATGTGTTACATATTTGGGCACTGTAGCATGGCTCATAACAAATCGAATATCTTCAATCACACGAATCGTAATGTCATACAAATTTGACCACTTGGTAACCTATAAGGGTAACCAACAATTTTACTACATGAGACCAAAACAAATGAAAAAATAGGAACTTTTATAAAGCAAAAGAAAACGCATCAAGTACTCAATCACAATGAACTAGAAAAATAAAAAAAAAAAAGGAAAGAAAAAAAACAAACAAACAAACAGAAAGAACTTCTCAACCGGAGCATAAAGAGTACCCTAGTTAGAACGCTATATAAGCACAACATGACTTTAGATTAAAACATAACTACACAATCTAAGTTGGGTTATCAATTCCATAATGAAGGTGGCAGGGACAAGGAGGCAATGTGCAGAGGAGTGACGATCATTTCGCAACCTATAGAGATATATTATATTATTATATAAATAAAAGGAGATCGGTGAAACATTCGAAACACCAACAATTGTCCTCCCCTAATTAGATTTTCAAAAGAAAACAATTTAATTGGTGGTAAATTAGTTAAAGATCACATTTGGAGGTAAAAAAAAAATTCAGTAAAAACTCTAAAATTGAAGAATCCCACATATTCCTGATTAGTTATCTTTGAAATCTTCTTTTAAATAACCAATTGTAAATTCACCTTTTCAAATTAAAATAAAATACAAAAAGCCAATTGGCACACACGTGGGCGTGTGCCACGGGGTTAGTATAGCACTTAAAGTAAGAAACAAAAAATCAATGCATTACCTGTAAACGACCGTCATCCCCAGCACAGGAAATGAAAATATCTTCCAAGCATCCCATCAGCATAGACAGTAGGTTCACTTCTTTAACAAGACGAGGCGTTAAAGTTGGCACCGTGAAGATTTGTACAGAGAATACAGAGAGCAGTGGATACCTTTTCAAAGAATGGTCACTTAATTCCTTTATGGCTTCACTTATAACGGCTGGGTAATAACTCAGAAATACTTTGGCAAACTCATATTTGAAAACTGGTTCTCCCAGCAGTTTCAGTAGCAACTCATGCAGCCTTTTCGTAACAGTGTCATTCAAAAACCTCTCTGCTCTCACAAGAATCCTCAAAAGATCCCCTGATGCTAAAACCGTCTTGGATACAAAACTTAGCAGACTCTCACTGTACTTACAGAATTCTAGAAGCATCTCAACCACGACAGAAGTTAACTCAGTTGCAACCTTTCTACGCTCTCCAACTTGATCACTTGCTCTAGCATTTTCCCGCCAGATAGTTTCACCAAGAACCAGCTTGGTTTTCCATATATCGAACAGGCAATCAAGAGCAGGCCCTACGATGTTTGCAATCTCCTTCGGGAGCGGTTGTATCTGTTCCGCACCTTTATGCTTTGAACAAAAGCCTTCGCGCTTCCATGCTGTAACATCACCACAATCACAACAACCACCACCAGTATAAATAACTGAATAATCATGATCCTTGTGGTTCCCATTCTGAAAACACAGAACACAAATAGCACAGGTTGGATCATTTTCACAAGTTCGGCATCTGTAAGCAATATCATTATCTCCCCAAACAGCTCCGCAAAAACCACGCTGCCCAACACTCATTTTGGAGAGACTCCTCAGGGCTGCCTCAGGTTCGCCCTCAAACATCAACCACTGCAGCCATGACATGTTTTCACGGAATCTATTTTTCCTGCTTACACCTTGTTTCTTAATCCCTGGTTTAGCTTCATTTAAAACTTCTGTCACTTCCTCATCAGCAGGTAGAACAGCAGAAACCAGTTCCGGTATCCGGTGCTTGTTATTCTTAATATAAGCAACCAACCCTCGTTGGTATTCACCAAGAAACTCGTTTGGCACTCCCAATTGAGCAAGCCTCTGGCATAAATAAAACAAAAACATAAATGTGAACCTTTCTGACCCATATGGGTAAAATTACGATACGAAAAGAAAGCCAAAGCCACAAGCACATATACTTTAAAAGGTAGTATTTTTCCCCCAGAAATTTCACTCAATTACTCAAACAAGTATTATGGTATTAGCTCTGGAAAATGATCAATAATTCCAAAAAAATTAAATAAAATTAAAAAGGAACAAACTTTCAGCTACACATGAACAGTTAATTGTATCCCCTATAATTAAACAAACTAACTGCTGCAAAAAGACAGAAAATAAAAAATAAAAAAAGGATAATCAGAAGCAGAAAACTCATACCCGCACGATTCGATCACGTTGCTTGATGTGGATGGATTCAGGAGGCAAATCGACTTCCATAGTATCAGAACTCCGGCACCGAGCGAGCCAATCCACGCAGCACAAACAACGCGTAATCCCAGAGCTTTCACTCCCCAGGATTACTTAACAACCACAATAATTTAGAGCAGTAAAGCCTAATAATTCATCCTAATTCGACAGCCTAATCGAATTCCCCAAGCCCTAATTCACCATCCGAGAGTCGAATATATACAAATAATTGCACTCAACAAACTCTCTCTCTCTCTCTCTTTCTCTCCCTTGGCGGTTTATGCAGAAGGACGCGAAGAATCTATCCGGAGAGAGAGACAGAAGATTTGAGAATATAATGGAGTGGGATTGGATATTTGTCACAGATTGCGTGTAAAACTATCAATTCTGTTCTTCACAGTTAATTTTTCGATGTTGTTTGGCTGGATTTTTATTTTTTTATTTTTTTATTTTCATTATTTATATCATTTGCAGCGGTGGTTGTAGTTTTTCACAGATTCATGTGATTTGTTTTAATTTTCACATTTTTATAACTTGTGGATGCATGGGCTGTGGAGTCGCAGGCCACCCCAACTTGAGGGAATGGAGAGGCCATGGAGTTGGGTGGATAACACTTAACAGGCCAGCCCAACTTCGTCATGAGGTTACGGGGGGCGTAAGAGTACTCGGAAGATAGTTCCTTTGGTTGAAAAAAATTAAGGTTTTTTTTTTAGCAAACGATATTATTTATGCTAAAATCTTTTCTAATCTTTGGACTCAAATTTTAGGTTTTAAATCAACCTCAACTTGCTTCAACCTTTTGACCAAATAATGAGTTTTAAATCAAAACTTATTTCCAGGGTAAATTTAGGCAAAGATTCTCCTTAGACTATCTCTAACCATTGGCCTAAAACCTAAATTTTTTAGCCCAGAAAATTTAGGTTTTAACTCAGAAACAACTTTTCTGCTTTAACTCTTCTGCTCTAAAATTTTACCCCAAATTATTAAAGAATGAATTTAGGCTATTTAAAAAAATTAACTTTTAAAAAAATTATGTAGACTATCTTAAATTAATTTCATGAACATTTTAACCTAAAAATATTTAAATTGCGATAAACATTGAAAAATCACTAAAGCGACACATGAAACTCATGAAACACTATATAAGAATATGAAACACATGATAGAGATGTATAAACCAAAAACACATGATGTCACAACCCGTCCCGGTGGAGGTTGTGAAATTACCACCTTGCCCTTGTATATATTCT